>JAUCMX010000094.1:0-28000 GCA_033459395.1 Hemibagrus guttatus | reverse complement strand
CTGTTCAGCTCACCAGATTGATACAAGTGCACACATAGCTCATCCTATAGAAACTGTGTCTGTTCCCCGAATAGTGAGATCATTAATAGCCCTCGAAATAATCTAATCGCAGTTATACCTGAAAAACGGCAAATAATTAAAGAAAAACAATTCCTAAAGTTTGGGCTTCTCAACATTAGATCCCTTGCACAGAAAGCACTTATTGTTAATGAAATGATCTCAGATTATAGTTTTGATACACTCTGCCTTACTGAAACCTGGTTTAGGCCTAATGAATTCATTAGTCTGAATGAGTCCACTCCGTCAGGATTTTGCTATAAGCATGAGCCCCGTAAGACTGGTCGTGGAGGTGGTGTTGCAACTATTTATATCAACTCTCTTACCGTTACTCAGAAAACAGGAACCAGGTTTAACTCATTCGAAGTGCTTGTCCTTAATGTTACACTCACAGACATAAATAAAAAATCTCTACTATATCTTGCGCTGGCCACCGTATATAGACCCCCAGGGCCCTACGCTGGATTTCTTAAAGAGTTTGCACATTTACTCTCAGACCTACTGATTAATTTTGACAAGGTGTTGATTGTAGGAGACTTTAACATTCATGTAGACGATTCCAATGATGCCTTAGGACTCGCATTTATGGATTTATTAAATTCTTTTGGGGTTAAACAAAACATTCCTAGACCAACTCATCGTTTTAACCATACGCTAGATTTAATTATATCACATGGAACAGATGTCACTGATATAGATAATTTACAGGTATAGGGAAGGAAGAGCTGTATAAACTTATCACCACGGCTAATTCAACAACATGTTTGTTAGATCCAATTCCAACTAGATTACTGAAAGAAGTGATAAACACAGCTGGAGACCCTCTCCTCAACATTATTAATTCCTCGTTATATTTAGGTCACGTCCCTAAACCTTTCAAGCTAGCAGTTATTAAGCCTCTTCTTAAGAAACCTAAACTAGACCCTAATGACTTATTAAATTACAGACCGATTTCAAACCTTCCTTTTATATCTAAAATATTAGAAAAGGTTGTGTCTACTCAATTATGCTCCATCTTACAGGAAAACTTCATCCTTGAAGAATTTCAGTCAGGTTTCAGATCCCATCATAGTATAGAAACTGCACTAGTTAAGATCACAAATGACTTGTTTTTAGCTTCGGACCAAGGCTGCATCTCAATATTAGTCTTACTTGATCTTAGTGCTGTATTCGACACTATAAATCATAACATTCTTGTAGACCGCTTACAAAATCACATAGGTATTCAGGGACAGGCATTAAAATGGTTTAGATCCTACCTGTCTGATCGATACCATTTTGTAGATTTAAATGGAGAACTGTACAGTGTAATGCCAGTGAAATATGGGGTCTCACAAGGATCAGTTTTAGGACCTCTGCTTTTCTCAATATACATGCTTCCCTTAGGCAACATCATTAGAAGGCATGGGATTAGTTTCCATTGTTACGCTGACGATACACAGTTATATATCTCATCAAAAGCAGATGAAATATCCAAACTGTCCAGATTAACAGAGTGTGTTAAAGATATTAAAGATTGGATGACTGATCATTTTCTCTTACTAAATTCTGATAAGACGGAGATATTACTGATTGGTCCAAAAACCAGTACACAGAAGCTCTCACAATTCAACCTGTACTTAGAAGGATATTCTATTACTACTAGCTCTACAGTGAAAGACTTGGGCGTAATATTAGACAGCAATTTGTCCTTTGAAAAACATATTTCCGATATTACAAAAATAGCCTTCTTCCACCTCAGAAATATCGCCAAGCTTAGGAACATTTTATCTGTATCTGATGCAGAAAAGCTAGTTCACGCATTCATGACCTCCAGACTGGACTATTGTAATGCATTACTAGGTGGTTGTCCTGCATCGTCAATAAACAAGCTACAGTTAGTCCAGAATGCAGCTGCCAGAGTCCTTACCAGGTCAAGAAAGTATGATCATATATCCCCAATATTATCATCCCTGCACTGGCTGCCTGTTAAGTTTAGAATTGATTATAAACTAGCACTACTTACGTACAAAACTCTAACTGGCATTTTTCAGGTATAACTGCGATTAGATTATTTCGAGGGCTATTAATGAATTTATTCTTTGATCTCACTAATCGGGGAACAGACACAGTTTCTATAGGATGAGCTATGTGTGCACTTGTATCAATCTGGTGAGCTGAACAATATCTATCATAATTGTAATCTGAGTTATGGCTTACCTGTCAGATGGTGCGTAGTGTCCTGGAGATGTTGTCTGAGAGGACTGCTGCTCCAACTCTGCTTGGGTGCAGGCCATCAGGACGGTAGAGCCTAGGACGCTCCCAGAAAAGATTCCAGTTATCAACAAAAGGTAATTTCTGATCTTGACACCATGACTGTAACCATTCATTAAAAGCAAATAGTCTACTGAACCTCTCGATTCCTCGCTGGAACATGGGAAGTGGTCCTGACACGATGATCCTCGTCGAACCAATATGAAAATGAGTAAATACCCAAGAAATTACTTGACTCAACTTACGAATTATGAACTAAACTAGCAGAACACAGATTTGTAGTGTATTTATTTTGGAACCTTGTTGTCTTTCTGATTTATGGAGTATGATATTTCAGAAAGCAATTCCCCTTCTTTGAAACACAAAGGAATACTTTGCACTTGGTGCACATGACATATGTTTTGCTATTACAGCCAGATCTGCGGCATCTTGATGCATGTGTTTCATTCACCATCTCTGGAAGATGTATGGCCCCATAGTGTCTTAGAGCTACATTTGGCTGAGGTTTCCACTTTTGGTGGGGAGGAGTGTAGTCATCATCACTGTCACTTGAGATTCCTACTTGTCCCTTAGTAATCAACATCTCACCAAGGAGAAGTTTGAATTCAAGGAACTTCTGTGGTTTCTTTCCCAGAAGATGACAGTCAGTCTTATACTGAAGCCATGCATTGCTGATTGCCAGATCTAAAAAGTGGAAAATGACTCGCACTGTCCATTTCCGAGTGCGAGTAGCCATCTTGTAGAAACTCAGCATCCTGTCAGCCAAGTCCACACCACCCATGTTGCTGTTATACTCAGCAACTGACGCTGGTCTTGACACTGGGACAAACTTTTTCTCCTTCTTAGACCATCTTTCACATATGTCCTGAGGCTCAATGCCATAGGCAGAGGATGCCATGATCACTGGCTTCTTGTCAAACCACTTAATGACAGCGAGTTCAGGAGGACTTCGTCGCACCACCATCTCAGATGCCCCTCTTCCTTTCTTTTTGATGGACTGATCTCCTATCATTTTGCAGTCCTTTGGAATTCTGTTCTTCATGAGTGTTCCAGTTCCTGCCAAACCTTTCTCCATCAATATGTCTAGCAGTTTGACAGTAGTAAAGAACCTGTCAAAGAACAGATGAGATCCTCTGGGAACAGACTCCGCCAAATGAAGGACAGCTTGTGCTCCAATGCCCTGTCCCTCCGTGACTCTGAAAGTGGTCTTCCCTTAGACCAGAAAATCTAAGACAATGCCACTTGGTGTGGCCAAGACAATCACCTTCAGTCCAGTTGGGTACGGTTTTCCTGGTACATGTTGGCGAATTGGGCAGCGACCAGTAAATGGAATCATTTGCTCATCAACTGACAATTTTCCTGTTCTAGGCTGGCTTATACACCCTTGCCTCACTTTATTTAGAAGGGGCCTGACTTTCCACAAGAGATCTTTTCTTTTGTCCTCATCTGAAACATCAAGGTCAATGACAATCTTAATGGAATTTCTTAGTTTGTAGAACCGGTTTCTGGTCATGGATTCCGCCACTATTTGAACTCTGGTGTTTGAAGCCCAATACATTTGAATGTTTGGGTATCCCAGACAGGCCATGTAGATAGAACTCCCAAAGAAAGTCTTCAGCTCTTCAGGAGTAGTGTTTAGTGTTGCTCCAGAAACAAGGACTTCCCGTTGGTTTGTGCACATAGCCATTTCTTCAAATACAGTGTTGTCAATGTACTGTTCAAAATAATTAAGTGGAGTCCAGTTTTGGCGTGTTGTGGCATCACTGCTCAGAATAATGGAAGGATCATCGAGTTGTGGGTTGAATCTTTAAAAAAAGCAAGGAAGAAATGACTTGGTCTCTTTATCATTTGAATAAAACTTTTTAGTTATACTCATTACAATGAATTACAAGATTAAATTGTTTCTGTGACCTAAATTATTTTAGCAAAGCTTTCTTAATGTAAAAAAAAAAATAATAATAATAATGTGCAAATCTAAATGGTAAAAATGTTTTTTGAGAAATCAAAGCCAAGGTTTGTACATTGTAGTCGTGCTCAAAAGTGGACGCCGACTGTATGTGGACTCTGACTGTACTGCCTCTGCTTGCCCTGAATGAGTTTCATCCTCTGAGCTCTCTGATTCCTCTGCTTCTGCCTCAAACACTGCATCTTGTTCCTCCTCATCAGACAACTCAATATCTGAGTTTTCACCTACAATTTGCTGTAAGATTCTTTCTGCCTCTGACAGTGAATCACTTCCTTCTGATTTGAAAAATATTAAACAAAATGGAACAAGCAAATACCAATGTCCACTAGAGAGGACATTTATTAACCATTCAAATATCATGGTTAAAAAAAAGTTAAATTACTTTAGAAAAAGATTTAAAGTGTTCTTCAGAGATTCATATAAAATATAACAACAACATTTTGAGGGAGAATTTGCCAAATACAAAAGATTTAACACTTACTTTTCTTTTTTCCATAAAATGTGTTTGCTGTGATGGACGCCATTTTCCTTGAAGAGGAAGAGGAAATTCTCAAAATCCCACCCCTACATATTTGGTCTCATTTGAAAGTGCTAAACGTTCTCTTTAGAGCACACAAGGAGTTGGCTCAGTAGTATGCAGGGTGTAGAAGATATTAAGGTTGACAAATGTCCTCTACAGAGGACAAATTTGAACTGTGGGTAGTCAGGAGGATATAGAACATTTTGTGAACTCCAGGCTTATGGACCCATTGTGCTCTTTGAACCCTCCACTAATAGATAAGGTTTTGGTTACTGTGTAAGCTGGTAGGTACTATATACCTTGAGTTGAAAACCCCAAAACATCACAGTGTGACCTTTTAGTCATTCTCAGCATGTTAAGCCGTAGAGCAGTGTTTTTCAACCACTGTGCCACGGTACACTAGTGTGCCGTGGGAGATCGTCAGGTGTGCCGTGGAAAATTATTCAATTTCACCTAATTGGTCTAAAAAACATTTTTTGAAAACTAATTAATTATTGTCTGCAAATAATTGTCGAGCGTCTGTGCTGTCTAGTGACCGGCAGAGTAAGCTTAAACGCCATCTCCACACAAAACACCCTTCGCTGCAAAACAAGAATGCGGACTATTTTGTTCACCTGCGTGAAAACACGGAGAAACAGGCAACTTTTATGAGAAGAACCACAAAGGTAAATGAGAGAGCCCTTAAAGCTAGCTACCACGTTGCTGAACTTGTAGCTAAATCAAAAAAAGTCCCATACTGTGGCAGAGTCATTAATACTTCCCGCCTGCAAAGCCATTGTAAATGAGATGCTCGGACCTGAAGCGGTTAAAGAAATAGCCAAAGTCTCTCTCTCAGATAACACAATTTCCAGACGTATTGATGACATGTCTGCAGACATCGAAAGTGTTTTTTTGGAAAAGATCCATATCAGTAAGAAATTTGCTTTGCAACTTGATGAGTCTACTGATATTAGTGGACATGCTCAACTCTTGGCCAATGTGCGTTTTGTGGATGGAGACGCAATCAGAGAAAACTTCCTATTTTGCAAGGCATTGCCAGAAAAAGTAACAGGAGAGGAAATTTTTCGGGTCACATCAGAATATCTTGAAAAAGGGGGACTTAAGTGGGAAAACTGCACGGGTGTCTGCACTGATGGAGCTGCAGCCATGGTCGGGCGCACCAAAGGCTTTGTAAGCAGAGTGAAGGAAAGAAACCCAGATGTGATTGTTACGCACTGTTTTTTACACCGTGAGGCCCTCGTAGCCAAGACTTTACCAGCAGACCTAGTTCCTGTGATTGATGTTGTTGTGCGCATGGTAAACTTTGTGAAGACATGACCTGTGAAAAGACGCATATTTGCATCTTTGTGTGAGAAAATGGGAGCGGAGCATAAAGCCTTGCTCTTTCATACGGAGGTCCAATGGTTGTCGCGCGGCAAGGTGCTGGCCCGTGTGTATGAGCTGCGGGAGGAACTTAAAGTGTTTCTGACAAATGAGGGGTCCGATTACACAAAGCTGCTTACAAGTGATGAGTGGTGTGCTAGGCTGGCATACCTGGCAGATATTTTTCATCATCTGAATGAACTGAACACACGAATGCAAGGCCGAAATGAAAACCTGCTCACAAGTACAGATAAAATAAATGGATTCCGTTCAAAGCTGCAACTCTGGCAACAACATGTGGAAAGTGGCAACCTTGAAATGTTCCCACTCACCAAGAAATGGCAAGATGTCAACACTGCTGCATTGTGCGAGACAGTAGGTGAACATTTGAAAACTCTTGAGGAGAACACGTCATTTTATTTCTCTTCAGCCTTCACTGAATGCCTTGACTGGGTTAGGGACCCATATAGCTCAACATCAGTCGTTGGAAAGGACATGACTCTACAGGAGCAGGAGGAACTAACTGAACTGAGACAAAATCGTGGTTTAAAGCTAAGGTTTGCTGATCTACCTTTAGGCAGTTTTTGGTTGGCTGCTGTCAAGGAGTTCCCAAGTCTGGCAAACAAAGATATTTTGATATTGCTCCCATTTTCCACGACATATCTGTGTGAGCTGAGCTTCTCAAGCCTGACTGCTATAAAAACTAAAAACAGAAAGAGACTAAGAGCTGTTGAGGAAGAGCTTGGTGTGTGTCTTTCTTCAATTCCTGCCAGGATATCAGCTCTGTGTTCATCCAAACAGGCCCAGGTTTCACACTGAGTAGGTAGAAATATGAAAGATCAAAAAAGACTTTTTTCTTTGTGTTTATTTGATTCCTATTCAAGACACTTTGATAAGAATGACTGTATATTGTTAATATAGGCTACAGAGTTTCATTTTTTAACATTTTCGGTTGGTGTTGTGCCTTGTGATTTTTTTCAATGAAAAAATGTACCTTGGCTCAAAAAAGGTTGAAAAACACTGCCGTAGAGGACCTGCAAGTCACTGCTCTAATGTAAGAAAGAGATGTCGCAGTTGGTGACACTGACACCACCATAAGTGCCTTAATAATTAGACACATCCACCATAAAAGTACCTTTTAAGCACCATGCATCATACCTCTGCTACATGCTGTTCCCGGAAATGAAAGTGGCATTTGACTCTGTGGCACTACCAGTGTGGCAACTACCATAACTGACTTCCCAGCATTTGAATCAACAAGTCGAATCTAGCCCTAGAAAAACGTTTCTGATTAAAGTAAGTGTATATACTAAGTTGTTCTCTAAAAGCTTCTACTTGTGTTACATTAATCCCAAGATCTTTGCAGAAAGAATTAAATGACTTCATGACACATCAGTAAATGTAATTAATTATTACCTATATTAGTTATTATTAATAGTTATTTCATATAATTAAAATAATTCTATGTTTAAATCTATTTGCAGTGATACAAAAGCCTGTCTCAAATAGAGGTGTAAAGCAATGTGACTATCTGTAACTGTTTAAACCACATACATTCTGATTTAAACCAGAAGTGAACATTTTCTGGATCTAAAGGGTTTTTTATTAATGTGAACTCAATGACAACTCTTAATGAGTAGCTCTGTGTAACATGGGATAACATGAGTGTTTATTATGTTATATGTTGTAACAGATTCCAACAATAGACATGTATTACTACCAGAGCTCCTTTAGTTTTTGTGTTTATAACATTCCAGAAATATCATCAAATTGGGTCCTTTAAGGAGCATTTCCTAAGCCATTTCAAATGGCTATATGACTTTCTGGCGAAATGTTCTATTAATTACAATGGAGAATTTTCATTTAGGAATAATTCAATGATCATTTAAAACACAGGTTGTTTGTGTGAGATTTATGGAGCAGTGGCTCAGTAAATAAAAGCATATTTCTTTTATTTCTACAGAAATATGATAGGAATACGTGTTTATTTTGAAGTTTATTAGACTAAAATAAACAAAAGGAATAGTGTTCCTCCTTTTTACAGTATATTATGTTATGTCCACGATATATCATGATCATTGTCTATTCCCTGTGAGTAGAGTTGGCAGAATTATGGATTTTACACCACACACCATACAGGAGTTGTATGGGAACCAAGCTGCCGGTGGAAAAAAAATCAAAACCACTCATTAATCCTGGTAGTCCAGTTTGTTTACAAATGTGTATATAGTTCTGTAACAACACAAATTAATAAAAATATTTGTGACTGAACAGACAGATAAGTCATGTAACCTGAAATCCACTGAGCATGCATTTCAACTCTGGTCAAAATGGCTGAAGGAAAAAGGCCCAATAGGAAGAGACGTTGTTAGCTCTGCACTGTCGTTCAGTGTCAGAAGGTGTGCTGCACAGCAAGATTGGATGCTGAACGTCAGCAGGAGCTGATGCCTTCCTCCCTGTTGCTTTTATTGGAGTGGGGCTACAGTTCAGTGGAATGTATGGTCACACCTGAGATGCGGAGCATTATGAGGAAGTAACCTCCAAATGACCTTGCCTTGTTCTACATTGAATCACACATGACTAAATGCACTAATACTTTGAATATAATGTTTCATTTCTAATATTGTAAGACTGTTATGATCTAGCTGTGCTAATGTATAATTGAGAGCATGAGCTTCAGGCAGAATTACAGTTGAACATGCAAAATGAATCTGCTTTTGTTAAATTTGTTTCTCACAACAAGAACTTTTCATAATCACTTTTTCAGAACGGACATTGAAAAGGGAAATTAAATAGTTTTTGGATTTAGGGTCTCTAGCTTTTATAATCAATGAGAAAATTAATCTCAAATATCAAGCATTCTGTTATTTAGAAATTAGTTTGTATTGTGATTTTACTTTTGAGTTACCACAGACCTAAGGACCTACTGTATAATGTCTGTTTAATCATTGCCTCTCAGTCCTATGTAGACGATGTGACAATAATGTTAAGCTCCAACTCTTCTGCATTTGTGCGTTTTCTGAACATGTCCCGATCAGCTACCGGCACTTTGCGTGTTCGCTCGGCCCAGGTGGAGGATCGGCGTGCACACAGGAGCAGCAGTAGAGTGAAGTTCGTGTTGTGTCCGAGCTTCACAAGAGGGGCTGAACATGCCTTAGAGCTCTTGTACTTGTTGGATTCTGTACCACAAGTCAAAGTCTGCTGTTGCGTGGACCACCTTCCTGGCATTAAACTGACACCAAAACCAGCACATGTTCACATGTTCACAATTATATGAGTTGCCTGGCTGCTTGATTTGAAATCTTGACATCACAAGTATGTGGTGTATTCATCAAGTGCAAATGACAGAAATTTCAAGAGAATTTTCATTATGGACCTAGTAATGTTTGCTTTTTTCTTTTTCATTCTCTCCTTCACCTGTCTGAATTGTCATTGAGAACTTTGAAAGGGCTGAAAGTTGAAAGTAATCCACCATCTAATTGTTCATACTAATTTTCAGGATCAAAAAAATAAAAATAAATAAATAAATATAAATTTATATATACATACATATACATACATTATATATATATATATATATATGTATACAGTGGGGCAGAAAAGTATTTAGTCAGCCAACAATTGTGCAAGTTCTCCCACTTAAAAAGATGAGGGAGGCCTGTAATTTTCATCATAGGTACACTTCAACTATGAGAGACAGAATGAGAAAAAAAAAATCCAGAAAATCACATTGTCTGATTTATTAAAGAATTTATTTGCAAGTTATGGTGGAAAATAAGTATTTGGTCAATAACAAAAGTTCAACTCAATACTTTGTTATATACCCTTTGTTGGCAATGACAGAGGTCAAACGTTTTCTGTAAGTCGCCACAAGGTTTTTACACACTGTTGCTGGTAGTTTGGCCCATTCCTCCATGCAGATCTCCTCTAGAGCAGTGATGTTTTGGGGCTGTCGCTGGGCAACACGGATTTTCAACTCCCTCCAAAGATTTTCTATGGGGTTGAGATCTGGAGACTGGCTAGGCCACTCCAGGACCTTGAAATGCTTCTTACAAAGCCACTCCTTCGTTGCCCGGGCGGTGTGTTTGGGATCATTGTCATGCTGAAAGACCCAGCCACGTTTCATCTTCAATGCCCCTGCTGATGGAAGGAGGTTTTTACTCAAAATCTCACGATACATGGCCCCATTCATTCTTTCCTTTACACGGATCAGTCGTCCTGGTCCCCTTTGCAGAAAAACAGCCCCAAAGTATGATGTTTCCACCCCCATGCTTCACAGTAGGTATGGTGTTCTTTGAATGCAACTCAGCATTCTTTCTCCTCCATACACAACAAGTTGAGTTTTTACCAAAAAGTTCTATTTTGGTTTCATCTGACCATATGACATTCTCCCAATCCTCTTCTGGATCATCCAAATGCTCTCTAGCAAACTTCAGACGGGTCCGGACATGTACTGGCTTAAGCAGGGGGACACGTCTGGCAATTTTGTCTACAATTTTGTTTCTGGTGTCCTTTGACAGCTCTTTGGTCTTGGCCATAGTGGAGTTTGGAGTCTGACTGTTTGAGGTTGTGGACAGGTGTCTTTTATACTGATAACGAGTTCAAACAGGTGCCATTAATACAGGTAACAAGTGGAGGACAGAGGAGACTCTTAAAGAAGAAGTTACAGGTCTGTGAGAGCCAGAAATCTTGCTTTTTTGTAGGTGACCAAATACTTATTTTCCACCATAATTTGCAAATAAATTCTTTAAAAATCAGACAATGTGATTTTCTGGATTTTTTTTCTCATTCTGTCTCTCATAGTTGAAGTGTACCTATGATGAAAATTACAGGCCTCTCTCATCTTTTTAAGTGGGAGAACTTGCACAATTGGTGGCTGACTAAATTCTTTTTTGCCCCACTGTAGAAGAAGAAGTTGCTTTCGGCTGCTCCCTGTTCAGGTTCGCCACAGCGGACCAACTGGTCCGCACAACAACTTGGCAAATGTTTTACGCCGGATGCCCTTTCTGACGCAACCCTCCCATTTTTCCGGGCTTGGGACCGGCACTGCATCATATATATATATATATATATATATATATATATATATATATATATATATATATATATATATATATATATATATATACACAGCGGTGTGAAAAAGTGTTGGCCCCCTACCTGATTTCTTATTTTTTTGCATGTTTGTCACACTTTAATGTTTCAGATAATCAAACACATTTAAATATTAGTCAAAGATAAACCAAGTAAACACATCATGCAATTTTTAGATGAAGGTTTTTATTATTAAGAGAAAACACTTAATAATAGGCCCTGTGTGAAAAAGTGTTTGCCCCCTAAGCCTAATAACTGGTTGGGCCACCCTTAGCAGCAACAACTACAATCAAGCATTTTCGATAACTTGCAATGAGTCTGTTACAGCGCTGTTGAGGAATTTTGGCCCACTCATCTTTGCAGAATTGTTGTAATTCAGACACATTGGAGGGTTTTTGAGCATGAACCACCTTTTTAAGGTCATGCCACAGCATCCCAATCAGATTGAGGTCAGGACTTTGACTAGGCCACTCCAAAGTCTTCATTTTGTTTTTCTTCAACCATTCAGAGGTGGACTTGCTGGTGTGTTTTGGATCATTGTCCTGCTGCAGAACCCAAGTTCGCTTCAGCTTGAGGTCACAAACAGATGGCCGGATATTCTCCTCCAGGATTTTTTGGTAAACAGCAGAATTCATGGCTCCATTTATCACAGCAAGTCTTCCAGGTCCTGAAGCAGCAAAAGCGCCCCAGACCATCACACTACCACCACCATATTTTACTGTTGGTATGGTGATGTTTTTCTGAAATGCGGTGTTACTTTTATGCCAGACGTAATGGGGCACAGACCTTCCAAAAGTTTGATTTTTGTCTCGTCAGTCCACAGAGTATTTTCCCAAAAGTCTTGGGGATCATCAAGATGTTTTCTGGCAAAACTGAGACGAGCCTTTATGTTCTTTTTGCCCAGTCTCTTTCTTATGGTGGAGTCATGAACACTCACCTTAACTGAGGTAAGTTAGGCCTACAGTTCTTTGGATGTTGTTGTGGGGTCTTTTGTGACCTCCTGGATGAGTTGTCGCTGCGCTCTTGGGGTAATTTTGGTCGGCCGGCCACTCCTGGGATGGTTCTCCACTGTTCCATGTTTTCGCCATTTGTAGATAATGGCTCTCACTGTGGTTCGCGGCAGTCCCAAAGCTTTAGAAATGGCTTTATAACCTTTTCCAGACTGATAGATCGGTAGGTTTGTGACCTCAAGCTGAAGCGAACTTGGGTTCTGCATCAAGACAATGATCCAAAACACACCAGCAAGTCCACCTCTGAATGGCTGAAGAAAAACAAAATGAAGACTTTGGAGTGGCCTAGTCAAAGTCCTGACCTCAATCTGATTGAGATGCTGTGGCATGACCTTTAAAAGGTGGTTAATTCTCAAAAACCCTCCAATGTGGCTGAATTACAACAATTCTGCAAAGATGAGTGGGCCAGCACTTCAGGAAGGTGGCCAACACTTTTTCATACTACTGTGTGAAAAAGTCTTGTATATACATATACATACACATATATATATGTGTGTATGTATATGTGTGTGTGTATATATATATATATATATATATATATATATATATATATATATATATATATATATGTGTATGTATGTGTGTATATATATATATATATATATATATATATATATATAAAAAATATATATATAAATATATATATATACAAACCTGATTCCAAAAAAGTTGGGACACTGTACAAAATGTGAATAAAAACAGAATGCAATGATGTGGAAGTTTCAAATTTCAATATTTTATTCAGAATACAACACAGATTACATATCAAATGTTTAAACTGAGAAAATGTATCATTTTAAGGGAAAAATAAGTTGATTTTAAATTTCATGGCATCAACACATCTCAAAAAAGTTGGGACAAGGCCATGTTTAACACTGTGTGGCATCCCCTCTTCTTTTTATAACAGTCTGCAAATGTCTGGGGACTGAGGAGACAAGTTGCTCAAGTTTAGGAATAGGAATGTTGTCCCATTCTTGTCTAATACAGGCTTCTAGTTGCTCAACTGTCTTAGGTCTTCTTTGTCACATCTTCCTCTTTATGATGCGCCAAATGTTTTCTATGGGTGAAAGATCTGGACTGCAGGCTGGCCATTTCAGTACCCGGATCCTTCTTCTACGCAGCCATGATGTTGTAATTGATGCAGTATGTGGTCTGGCATTGTCATGTCGGAATGCAAGGTCTTCCCTGAAAGAGACGACGTCTGGATGGGAGCATATGTGGTTCTAGAACTTGAATATACCTTTCAGCATTGATGGTGCCTTTCCAGATGTGTAAGCTGCCCATGCCACACGCACTCATGCAACCCCATATCATCAGAGATGCAGGCTTCTGAACAGAGTGCTGATAACAACTTGGGTTGTCCTTGTCCTCCTTCGTCCCAGTTTTCCAAAAAGAACTTCAAATTTTGATTCGTCTGACCACAGAACAGTTTTCCACTTTGCCACAGTCTGTTTTCTGGAAGTATTCCTGAGCCCATGTTGTGATTTCCATTACAGTAGCATTCCTGTATGTGATGCAGTGCCGTCTAAGGGCCCGAAGATCACGGGCATCCAGTATTTTTTTCCGGCCTTGACCCTTACGCACAGAGATGATTTTATCATCTTTGGATGATATTATGCACTGTAGATGATGATAACTTCAAACTCTTTGCAATTTTTCTCTGAGAAACTCCTTTCTGATATTGCTCCACTATTTTTCGCCGCAACATTGGGGGAATTGGTGATCCTCTGCCCATCTTGACTTCTGAGAGACACTGCCACTCTGAGCGGCTCATTTTATACCCAATCATGTTGCCAATTGACCTAATAAGTTGCAAATTGGTCCTCCAGCTGTTCCTTATATGTACATTTAACTTTTTCGGCCTCTTATTGCTACCTGTCCCAACTTTTTTGGAATGTGTAGCTCTCATGAAATCCAAAATGAGCCAATATTTGGCATGACATTTCAAAATGTCTCATTTTCAACATTTGATATGTTATCTATATTCTATTGTGAATAAAATATAAGTTTATGAGATTTGTAAATTATTGCATTCCTTTTTTATTCACAATTTGTACAGTGTCCCAGCTTTTTTGGAATCGGGTTTGAATATATATCTTCTTCTTCTTCTTCTTTCGGCTTTTCCCTTCAGGGGTCGCCACAGCGAATCATCTCTCTCCACCTATCCCTATCTTCTGCATCCTCAACCCTTGCACCCACTAGCTTCATATCCTCATTAATTCCATCCATATACCTCCTCTTTGGCCTTCCTCTTTGCCTCCTGCCTGGCAGCTCCATGTCCAACATTCTCCTACCAATATACTCACTCTCCCTCCTCTGAACATGTCCAAACCATCTTAATCTGGCCTCCCTAACTTTGTCCCCCAAACGTCCAACATGAGCTGTCCCTCTGATGTACTCGTTCCTAATCCTGTCCAACCTTGTCACTCCCAAAGAGAACCTCAACATCTTCAGCTCTGCTACCTCTAGCTCTGACTCCTGTCTCTTCCTCAGCGACACTGTCTCTAAACCATACAGCATGGCCGGTCTCACCACTGTCCTGTACACCTTCCCCTTGATTCTCGCTGATATTTTTTGATCACACAGAACTCCCGACACCTTTCTCCACTCATTCCAACCTGCCTGCACTCGCTTCTTTACCTCTTTCCCACACTCTCCAGTACTCTGGACTGTTGACCCCAAGTACTTAAACTCCTGTACCTTCTTCACCTCTTCACCCTGTAACCTTACTGTTCCACTTCCCTCCCTTTCATTCACACACATGTACTCAGTCTTACTACGACTGACCTTCATTCCTCTTCTCTCCAGCGCAAACCTCCACCTCTCCAGGTTTTCCTCCACCTGCTCCCTGCTCTCACTACAGATCACAATGTCATCTGCAAACATCATTGTCCAAGGAGACTCCTGTCTGACCTCCTCTGACAACTGGTCCATCACCATAGCAAACAGGAAGGGGCTCAGAGCCGATCCCTGATGCAGTCCCACCTCCACATTGAACTCCTCTGTCTGACCCACAGCACACCTCACCACTGTCCTGCTCCTCTCATACATGTCCTGCACCACTCTGACATACTTCTCTGCTACTCCTGACTTCCTCATACAGTACCACAGCTCTTCTCTTGGCACCCTGTCATACGCTTTCTCCAAGTCTACAAACACACAGTGCAACTCCCTCTGACCATCCCTATACTTCTCCATCAAAATTCTCAGAGCAAAAATTGCATCCGTTGTGCTCTTTCTGGGCATGAAGCCATACTGCTGCTCACAAATTTCCACTACCTTCCTTAACCTAGCTTCCACTACTCTTTCCCATACCTTCATTGTATGGCTCATCAACTTTATCCCCCTATAGTTACTGCAACTCTGCACGTCACCCTTATTCTTAAAGATCGGCACTAACACACTTCTTCTCCATGCCTCAGGCATCCTCTCACTCTCTAAAACCCTGTTGAACAAACTAGTTAAAAATTCCACTGCTGCCTCTCCCAGACACTTCCAGACCTCCACCGGAATGTCATCAGGACCAACTGCCTTTCCACTTTTCATCCTCTTCAAAGCCTTCCTGACTTCATCCTTTCTAATGTTATCTACTTTCTGTTCCACAGAGTTCACCCCTTCTACTCTTTTTTCCCTCTCATTTTCCTCATTCATCAGCTCCTCAAAGTATTCCTTCCATCTCCTCTGTACACTCTCCTCACTTGTGAGCACCCTTCCATCTCTATCCTTAATAACTCTAACTTGCTGCACATCCTTCCCATCTCGATCCCTCTGCCTAGCTAACCTGTACAAGTCCTTCTCTCCTTCTCTAGTGTCTAACCTAGTGTACAACTCTTCATATGCCTTCTGCTTGGCCTTAGACACCTCCCTCTTCACTCTGCGCTGTAACTCCTTGTATTCCTGTCTATTCTCTTCAGTCCTGTCCATGTCCCACTTCTTCTTGGCTAACCTCTTCCTCTGGATACTATCCTGAACTTCCTCATTCCACCACCAAGTCTCCTTATCTTCTTTCCTCCTTCCAGATGACACACCCAGCACCTTTCTCCCTGTCTCCCTGATCACTTCTGCTGTAGTTTCCCAGTCATCTGGCAGCACTACCTGACCACCCAGAGCCTGCCTCAACTTCTGTCTAAATTCCTCACAACATTCCTCCTTTTTCAGCTTCCACCACTTGGTTTTCTTCTCTATCTTTGACCTCTTCGTCTTACAGACCATCAAAGTCATCCTACACACCACCATCCTATGCTGTCTGGCTACACTCTCTCCCACTACCACTTTACAGTCACTAATCTCTTTCAGATTGCCTCTTCTACATAGGATGTAGTCTACCTGTGTGCTCTTACCTCCACTCTTGTAAGTCACTCTATGCTCCTCCCTCTTCTGAAAATAAGTGTTAACCACACCCATGTCCATCCTCTTAGCAAAGTCCACTACCATCTGTCCTTCAAGGTTCCTTTCCTTAACTCCAAACTTGCCCATCACCTCCTCATCACCTGTGTTCCCCTCACCAACATGTCCATTAAAATCCGCTCCTATCACCACTCTCTCACCCGTGGGAATACTCTCCATCACCTCATCTAATTCACTCCAGAAACACTCTTTCTCCTCTAACTCACAACCTACCTGTGGGGCATAACCACTAACAACATTCAACATCACCCCTTCAATCTCTAACTTCAGACTCATCACCCTGTCTGACACTCTCTTCACCTCCAGAACATTCCTCACAAACTCCTCCTTCAGGACCACACCTACCCCATTTCTCTTACTATCCACACCATAATAAAACAGCTTGAATCCTGCTCCTATACTACGAGCCTTGCTACCCTTCCACCTGGTCTCCTGTACACACAGTATATCCACCTTCCTTCTCTCCATCATATCAGCCAGCTCTCTACCTTTCCCTGTCATAGTACCAACATTCAGAGTTCCTATTCTCAGTCCTACACTCTTAACTTTCCTCTTCTCTCTCTGTCTGCGCACTCTCCTCCCTCCTCTACTTCTTCGACCAACAGTAGCCCAATTTCCACCGGCGCCCTGTAGGTCAACGGCGCCGATGGCGGTCGTTGTTAACCCGGGCCTCGACCGATCCGGTATGAAATTTGAACTGACGATTCGCATGCTTAAATTTGGCAATGTTTTACGCCGGATGCCCTTCCTGACGCAACCCTCTCTATTTATCCGGGCTTGGGACCGGCACAAAAGTCACTGGACTGTGACCCCCATGGCTAGATTGGGTTTGAATATATATATATATATATATATATATATATATATATATATATATATAATATATATAAAACTAATGTAATATATATGACTAAATACTTTTTTGCCCCACTGTATATATATATATATATATATATAAATATTACATTGTTTACAACCTGTGTCTTGTGTTGTGTACCACACAAATGGGCAGATTAGTGCAGTTAGTGACAGTAATAACTGCTTAATATTTTAACATAGTTCACAGCATTAACATGTATTTATTTTTTGTCAGAATTGTGATCTGGATCCTAGCACAAACACACTGACCAATCACAACACTAATGCATCCATGTAGCTAACATGACAAAATTTTGCCATATTCAGAAATTAATCTTTTTTAATCTTGCCACCATGACAAGACTTTAAGAAATGTATAAATATCTTTCTGTTCACAATGATCCGTGTTTGCTGCTAACTCTAGCCAGCCATCGGCTAACTAACATCTAGCTAGTGGGTTTTTTTCTCCCCCTCCACGTCATGCTGACGCTATCCTTATGTAGCAGAACGGAACCGGACACGACAGTCGCCATGAGAACCTACTGATTCTCACATTTGAAGAGAAACACGGTAAGTACTGGAGAGGATTCAAAAACTGCATTTTCCTGTACTTTTTTGAGAAGAAATACCAGCGTGATTCACCACCGTAAGAAGTCAGGTACGGCAATTGATACCGAGAAGAAAGCGCCACCTGCAGGGATGTTTGTGAACGGCTTTAAGAGCGCGTCTTCACCGGCTGCTTTGGGTACCGTGTCCACGGCAGTGGGCTCACAGCGGACTCCCAGAGGTAAGTGTTTTTATCCGCACTCTTCCATCAAAATGTAGTAATATATTATATAGTTTTATTGTTATTATATAGTTTTATTGTTATTACCCTGTTTGAAAGGTAATTTGAATGGAAAAGGGCTTGGTTAAAACCTAAACTGTAACCGTAACTATGGAAACGAACAAGAGGACCTATAAATAAGTTGAACCTAATGTTTCTATCAGTGGGACGTTTAAAAATAAAAACGTATACTTTGAATAAATAGTCAGAATATACTGTAAACTATTATTGTGATTATTGGGAGGCATTTTTACCTCTGTATTTTAACGTGTATATACACCAACACGGCGCTCGCGAGCTAGCAGTTGCTAGCTTAGCTGCTAAGTTTGGGTCATTTTACTGACTCGGATCATTGAGATCATTTATTTCATTTCAGCAGAATATAATTGTAATGTTACGTGTTAGCCGCAAAAATTGATTCAACTTTTTATTGTCTTTTGATAATTTTATGATAATTCCTACATATTATACAACATTACGTTAGTATTATTGACTAAAATACCTAGCTAGCAAGAGGTCACGTGATGACCGAGTTTCCGCCACAGACTACATAGCCGAAGACGATGAGGCTGAAATGAACTAATCATCAATAAAAAATGAAATAATCATCAATAAATAACAGAATGCATGTGAATGAAGGAAATCTGACACTAATAAATGATAGGTCTAGTCAGCAAACCTGTTGTGTAAAAGCAAGTAACTCAACTCGACAATTAGCATGCTGTTTGTGTGAATTTAAATTGATTTATTGCAAAATATGACTTCGATATTGACATTTTTCACACAAAAATGGTTTATGGGAATAAGCTATGTAAATAAATGTTATTATTAATATAACACGAATAGCTCTTCGTCACCCTAATTTTGTCAAAGTTGTGAAAAAAAGGTTGGAGACCTCTGATGTACACCAATATCTATCAATAGTGAGAAAAATGACAGCTATATGAGACAAAAAGGTAAAAAAAACAAAAACAAAAAAAACCTAAGGTAAATAACTTTAAGTCAACGTGTAAGGAAAGGATGAGTTTCGCTATATAAGTATACACACAGCAAGAGGAGAGAGGAATAACACCAAATCTTAGTTCAGATGATAGCAAGGATTTAAAAAAGAGTTGAGAAATATTTTTTAGTTCATATTTTTGTTGCATAAAAAGATTTTATTTAGATTCATGCATATAACAAAATGTACATGATATTCTAAGCACATCTTATAATATAGTACCACTACTACTCGTAATATTAAAATAATAATAATAATAACAATAATAATAATAATAACAGTCCTACTCTGACAGTTAAGGTGTCCTGCCAACAGTAGCAAATGAAAAAGTTTGAAAGTCTGATTTGATTAATTGCCATTCTACCTTTGTTTGGTATTTCTTGATTTTTGATTTTGAATAGTGTAAAACACATTTTTAGCATAGAAATATAATCTTTTTAGATTATATAACACTGGGAGGATGGTACACAGTGACAGAAAGTGTCTCACTTTAGCAATATTCACCATAAATATGTCTAAGGAATATATATATATATATATATATATATATATATATATATATATATATATATATATATATATATATATATATATATATTAATGTCTGTGGAATATATTTTAATGTCAAATTTGTCTATCTAAGATTATGAGTAGCCCTGCACTAGTGAGTTAATGATTAATGTGAGCAGAGTAACTGGCTCATACGTATATCAATACAATATATACGCTTTTGTGTGCATTGCTGCATTATTGCTAGTTTATAAGTACAAAGCTGTCCTGAAGAAGTAATTCTCTTCCCATGTTTAATGTTAATCATCGCCCAACGCAGTGAACTAAAAGTGCTCTTTGTGTCACTCTTTCAATCCCCAGCTAAGCCGGTAAAGATTACTCTGCGACACCATAAGGTCCCAAGATGTGTCAAAAGGACCATTCAGGCTGTATATCCTCCAGAGCATCAGGGGTGTAAGGAGAAAGACCAGCCAAGTATCCTGACAGATACAGACGAGCCTCCGCGGAAGAGACAAAGAATAGAGAGTCCCGAGAAACCTGGTAAACAACCCATTAAACATCTTTCCAAATGTAAGGCAGAACTCATAGGTGAAATGGATAGAATGTGGGCTGAGTTACATGAATAAGAGACTTATAATTGGATGTTTTTTGCAGCACCTTGGACGACGGCATATGTGAAAGGAGAACTTCTGGGTGCAGGAGGATTTGGCTGTGTGTTTGCTGGGATACGCAGAGAAGACGGATTGCCAGTAAGTCTTTCCATTTCTGTTTTTACTCTAGACTTTGACCCATTTTCTACACAATCAGATCAAATGCTGCCAGGTATTAGTCAGAATCTTGAATATTACAACTGAACTCAGGAATAGCAGTGTTCACTGGTAGGAGACTGTGCCTTTTGAAGGAAGCTGATTGTTATACCTCTCTTAACCTCCCTTTATTTTGACATATTTTGCTGCTACTCTTGACATCATGGATCACTGTAGCATTGTGGGATTGATTGATAAAGCTGTTATTCAAAAGCAGTAATTACTGCTCTTTCATGCATGTCTAAAATTATATAACCTCACAAGCCAAATGAGTCTGAAGACCTCTTTTAGTTACTTTATGTATGTAAATGATTTCATTTAATTGCACATAACACATTCATCTTTTCTCAGGTTGCAATCAAGTACGTCTCCAAAAGGATAGCATATGGAAAACTGCAGCTTGTAAGTTTTCTAAGATTTCTAAGAAGACCTTGATAAGTAGTATTACAAAGGATGGCGTTATAACGTATGCCACTCATTCTTTCCTTTTTGTCCCATACGACAGACAGGATATGGATGGCTGCCCATTGAGATAGCGTTGATGGTACTTGCAAACGCCACACCCTGCACAAAAATCCTGAAGATTCTGGACTGGTACGAGGAGCCAGAACGTTATGTTGTCATCCTGGAACGGCCTGAACCATGTATGGACCTCGAGGAATTCTCCAGCAGGCGAGGTGGACGTTTGACTGAGCTCGAGGCTCGCATCGTGATTTTTCAGCTGATGGAGGCGCTGCAGCATTGTAAGAGCCAGGGAATACTGCATCGTGATGTGAAGCCGGAAAACATCCTGATTCAGACAGACACGTTTCAAGTCAAGCTGTTTGACTTCGGTTGCGGAGACCTCGTCAAAGTCTCTTACAATGAGTTTGCAGGTGTCTGATCTGAGACCATGAGTTCTTGGTGACAGCAAATACTGTGACTTTTTCTAAATCTAATGTATCTTTGTTAACAGGCACACATCAATATGCCCCCCCTGAGTGGTTCATACAGGGGCAGTATCTGGCAGACCCAGCTACCGTCTGGTCTGTGGGCGTGACGCTGTACGGGCTGGTGTGTGGCTGTCTGCCTTTTGAGACAATTGAGGAAACAAAAATTGGCTCTCTGTTCCTCCCTGAAAATCTGTCTCAAGGCAAGGAACTATAAAGACTGATAATCTATGGACTAATTAATATCAGACTCAACTATACCTTATACACACACTTGAGCAGAGAAAGAAGCATTCATTTATTTGAATGTATATTTTACAACTATGTATTAATTAGTCAATCTGATGAAATTGACAGGAAATGTGCAGAGTTACAAGTGTGAGGAATTTCTTATGTACTCAACAGCATTTTCTTTAGAGGATTATTTATTATACAGCAGGTTCTTCATGGGGTTAAGCATTAGATTCTTCTTTCCTTATATTGATTTATGTACTTGGGTATTGTGTAACAGAGTGCAGCCATCTGATCCGTTGGTGTCTGTGCGCCAATGCAGAAGACAGACCAAGCCTGGATCAAATACAGCTGCACTACTGGTTTCACTCACCATTCTTCTGAAGAGCAGAATTACAGGACACAGGGACCACTGCACTAACCTCAGTGTGAAAATGTAAATATTTCTGAACTTAAATTCAGAATTGTACAGAACTTTTATAATTTGT
Organism: Hemibagrus guttatus; assembly: GCA_033459395.1. NCBI lineage: Eukaryota > Metazoa > Chordata > Actinopteri > Siluriformes > Bagridae > Hemibagrus > Hemibagrus guttatus. Next base: position 5,683 of record JAUCMX010000094.1, on the reverse strand, counting down.
AATTTGTAAAGTGTTTGTAATTAATTATAAAACTTTAAATACATATGAAATCTTAAATAGGATATTAAATAGCATCTATTGTACATATTTCATGCATTTGCTTTTAAATGAATTTAGTTTTGTGATTTTTCATTAATTCATTGTAAATAATAAAATACTACATAGCATGCATTACATTGTTTGTTTGTTTTTTTTTAATATGGATAAAAAGTGTGGTAGGCACAGTGCAAAGCTAATTCACTGTATAGCATGCCACTGTGTATAGGAAGGTGAAGGCAAACTGAGAGCATTAATATTGTTTCTGTAAGAAATAAGGGGGGCACGGTGGCTGGGTGGTTAGCACCTCCAGGGTTGGGGGTTCAATTCCCGCCTCCGCCATGTGTGTGTGGAGTTTCCATGTTCTCCCTGTGCCTCGGGGGTTTCCTCCGGGTACTCCGGTTTCCTCCCCCGGTCCAAAGACATGCATTGTAGGTGGATTGGCATCTCTAAATTTTATTTTCAATTTGAAATCTTTTCGTGTATTTGTCACACAGAACAAAATAGGCGGAACCAACTAAAATACGCGATCACGGGGAGTTCATTTAACACAGGCTTTACGGTAGCTGCGTGAACCGTGGAAAAGTTGGAGCTTTAGCCATGGGAAAATGTACATTTAATGAAAATTGGTTACATAACCCTAATTTTGCGCCGTGGTTAAGACCAGTTAGTGTCAATGTGTTCGAGGTCCGGTACATACTGTGCAAAAAAAAAAAATGTAAAACTCGGGAAAATGGGGATGAAAGCTTTGGAGAGCCACATGCAGTGTGAAAAACACAAAGCGGCTGCGGAAACCTGTCGGAAAACACCTGGCATTTCTCAGTTCTGCTCCGTCACGTCCACAACAGTAAGCCCATCACAGAGCGCTGCTGCATCCCAAACACCGGCGTCTGCATCAGCTTCAAGTTCAAGCACCGCGACTTCCGCTCCAGCAGACATCAGAGCAACGCTACATGTAATCGATATCAATGTATACGTTAGTTAGATGCCTTAATTGTCCACTGAATCAGGTGTAATGTGTCTAAAATGGTTCTTAAATGTTCCAGTTGTTTTGTGCAGGTGTGGATGACATTGTTTTCTTCCTAGAGGAGCAGAGTGCTGGGGTTGTGCTTACAGAGACTGAGTGGATGCTGTGGCCACAGGCACAGTTTAGGACAGACATTGAACCAAACTCCCGAGACTTTGGACGATATCTGTACTTATTAGTTTTAAAGTACGTGCAGCAAATTGTGGAATAAAAGTGTTTTAATTACATTTATAGCACCACTCTACAATGCTTACATCTAATAACCCTAAATCCTTCTGCAGCTTTTATGGTGGCATGCAACTCCATGATGATGTTGATCTATCTCTAGCTCACAGACAGAAATAAAGAGTTTTTTTGAGTTGACTTTTTTTTTAACTCTGACAAGAAGCCATTGTTCTAATATGAATAAACAGCTCTCTCTCTCTCTCTCTCTCTCTGGCCTTAATATAAAACAGTAACAGTCACTGCTTTATTAAAACTTTATTTTCTTTATTACTTTTTTTTTCAATATAGGACAGAACTATAGCAGTAACAGCCCTCGACACAGAATTACAAAAACTGCAGCAATAAAACTACTGAAATGGGCAGAAACAATGCAGAGTCCAATACTTTTAAAACATTATGCAAAAAAACAACAACTGTATTTTACAAATCAAACAAGTACATCTTGTATCAGCAACAACACTGCTGTATTGGCAGCCCTGAACATTCAGACTAAAGCTATTATCTTTCCTGGTTTCTGGAAGCAGTGTTTATTCTTCTTTCCCACAGGCAGTCGGCCTCCTGAAAATATCTGAGAAAGAGCTAAAAATGTCAAAGAGTAATGCAGCAGACTTTCATACAGTGGTGTGAAAAAGTGTTGGCCCCCTTCCTGATCTCTTATTTTTTTGTATGTTTGTCACACTTTAATGTTTCAGCAAAAAGAACATAAAACTGAACTTTTTGGAAGGTCTGTGTCCCATTACGTCTAGCGTAAAAGTAACACCATATTTCAGAAAAAGAACATCATTCATTCATTCATTGTCTACCGCTTATCCGAACTATTCTCGGGTCACGGGGAGCCTGTGCCTATCTCAGGCGTCATTGGGCATCAAGGCAGGATACACCCTGGATGGAGTGCCAACCCATCGCAGGGCACACACACACTCTCATTCACTCACACAATCACACACTACGGCCAATTTAGAGATGCCAATCAACCTACCACGCATGTTTTTGGACTGGGGGAGGAAACCGGAGTACCGGAGGAAACCCCCGAAGCACGGGGAGAACATGCAAACTCCACACACACATGGTGGAGGCAGGAAAAGAACATCATACCAACAGTAAAATATGGTGGTGGTAGTGTGATGGTCTGGGGCGGTTTTGCTGCTTCAGGACCTGGAAGACTTGCTGTGATAAATGGAACCATGAATTCTGCTGTCTACCAAAAAATCCTGGAGGAGAATGTCCGGCCATCTGTTTGTGACCCCAAGCTGAAGCGAACTTGGGTTCTGCAGCAGGACAATGATCCAAACACACCAGCAAGTCCACCTCTGAATGGCTGAAGAAAAACAAAATGAAGACTTTGGAGTGGCCTAGTCAAAGTCCTGACCTCAATCCGATTGAGATGCTGTGGCATGACCTTAAAAAGGTGGTTCATGCTCAAAAACCCTCCAATGTGTCTGAATTACAACAATTCTGCAAAGATGAGTGAGCCAAAATTCCTCCACAGCGCTGTAACAGACTCATTGCAAGTTATCGAAAATGCTTGATTGCAGTTGTTGCTGCTAAGGGTGGCCCAACCAGTTATTAGGCTTAGGGCGCAAACACTTTTTCACACAGGGCCATGTAGTTTTGGATTTTGTTTTCCCTTAATAATAAAAACCTTCATTTAAAAACTGCATGATGTGTTTACTTGTGTTATCTTTGACTAATATTTAAATGTGTTTGATTATCTGAAACATTAAAGTGTGACAAACATGCAAAAAAAAAAAAAGAAATCAGGACTTTTTCACACCACTGTATACTCATATTAAACTGCAAATCTATCTTTTATAAAAGGTCATCTTAAAAACACTGCATGGGGAATCTATGCTTCATTACACCACCAGCATGCACTTGGCCATATCCTGATCAATGCATGTGTCCGTCTTTGATCCTGCTGACCCTGACCCTGTATCTGACTGACCTGAGCCTGTGGACGCGGTGATACAGGACTCAGATTAAAAGTCTGGATTAATACAGAGATAAGAAACCACCTCGAAATATTCTCTCTAGTAAACACAAAGCGAATTACATTACTTTACAGATACACATATGATGAAACTGAACACATGAGCTTAGTGTTGCTAGCGCACTACTCTGCTGTTTGAGCAACAATAACGCTATGCTATGATGCTAATGATTGTATAATGATACACTTGTCCAGTTCATTAAAATACTCTTTAGCATAATAACAGGAGGTTTGACACGATACTACAATATGCAAACATACAAGAATCTTTAAATGTATTAATTAAATCTTCTCACTTGCTCAAGAGTTTCAAACACTAACCGGCAGAGTCGCGCGTCAGTGACGTCACTTTACTGATTGGCTAGAGAAGGGCAGCGGACCAATGGACTTTTATCCCGCCCCCTACTCTGCATAAAACTCTACGCGTATTTTTGATATAGCAACTTTGTGATTCGCGTGTTGTATTTTTTTTTACGGGTACGATACTTAAAAGTATTTAACTTATAAGTTTCATTGTGCTGTTCATATACATAGCTAATGAGAATTTCCTGATACTGTGCGTGTGTAAGAGTATAAAGGCTCAGATTTAGGCTCATTACCTGATGAAATCTGTAAACACCAATTATAAATTACTACACTTTGGATGTCCCTTTTAGAAAAAAAAAAGGATTTTTGTATATTCATTTTCCCATACAACATCCACAAAAAAAACCCAACACAGTGCAGACTTTTTTCCTCAAACATTTATTGTTAGCAAAAAGGTAATGTTCACTCTTGCATTTTCTCAATGGTCTCCTCCTTGTATTTGCCCTTCTCCTTGCCGTCCTGCCGTGACTTGGCTTTGCGCTCCAGGATCTTCTTGCGATCCTTATCCAGCTTTAGCCTGGTGATCACAACCTGGTCAAAAAGGAAAGACAAACGATTTTTAAGTTCAGTCAAATTGTTTACGTTCATATTTAACCAAATTACAAGTTTTGTATGTAGGCGCTCTGCATCAGAACAGCTTTCTGACATTACCCAAAGCACTGAATCTACCAACCTCAAAAGCCTCAAAGCAAACAATATTCCTAGTTATAAATATAACGCGATACAGTGCACACCATTTTTATGGATTAACACAAGGTTTCTATAAGAAAATTCTAGGACTGATCAATTCAAGAGGAAAAAGGTTTCCCCACAACCTTTACAGTTCAACACAGTTGTTACACTGGTCTTTGGAAAGTCGGGCAACGGCTTCTAACCTAAAGCAACAATAAATAAAAGAAATTGTGTTGCTAAGAAACTGCTGCAGCATACTGAATAGTCAATAAACAGTCATAGCCCTCTAACAGCGTGCGCAGTATATGTGATAAAGTAAAGCAAATATCTAGAGCTTTACCTCAGCATTCAAAAAAGCCACATCACAATATCGGCCACATTCAAAACCATGGCACGTTATATGCGCATTTTAATCACACATGCAAACCATCCTTTGTCTTTTGAATAGTTTATTTCCCACCCAACTGGAACATAGCAAGAGGCAACCATTACAATACTTTGTCCATTTGAAATGATTAGCTTTCAAAAGCATAACAAATCTGTGAGGTGCAATACTAGGAGTTATACACAATGCTGCTCAGAGCATTAGAGACAACTATTTTTTAAAACAATTTGGTTTAGCCAGGTTTCATCAGTGCAGAATGATACTCAGATTCCAGACAGTACTACAGCCATAGATAAGTGTTTCCAAGGTTTTCAAATAGACCTTTTGAAAAATAAATCCAAAAGCATCTTGCAACCGTTAACATTTTGGCCTTAACCAAAAATCAAGAGTAAACCAAGAGTTTAGAATCAGTATTTCACTCCACATGAAGTTTGTGTCTCTTAAAAAGAAAAAGTATGCTGTCCTATGTATAAACATCTTTTGACAATTCAAGTGTAAATCAACCGACATGAGCTAAACAGACAAGACAGGAGTTCACAGTAAAGCAGTGCTCTGATGGTCACTTCCTGAACACAAACAACTTCACTTGCATCTGCTGCTACATCCCCAAAACACAAATTAGCCTAACATGGTGTGAAGACCTCATCTGGACTCCATACTTACAGCATAAATGCCTACTCTTATTTATATTACCCACTGCATTACATAGACACGTCCGAGACCTCATTTACTCCTGGTCGTTTCATGCACATTGTATTTGGGTTGTATCCTTTTAACAACACACATTTATGTTTGCAGTTAAATGAGTTTCGTATTAGAGAATAATCTGATTGTTCAGATACACTTGATATGAAAATCGACTCATAACATCAGCTTGTATGTCTTGTAACTAGTTATCGGTTCTATGCAAAATAATTACCGCTTTCTCACAGCCTTAAATTTTCTGAATGACAGTCTCGCATCAACTTGGAAATGTCAGAGA
>JAUCMX010000093.1:0-28707 GCA_033459395.1 Hemibagrus guttatus | reverse complement strand
AATGGAGAAATAAAGAAACAGAGAAAGGAGCACATGCATTCAATCACAGTGTCACATGACAATCATACTTTGTACCTATATATGATATTTGGTGAGGTTGTGGCTCTTAAAGGAGAGAAGGCCATTGAGATATATATATATATATATATTTCATATCTATATCTCAATGGCCTTCTCTCCTTTAAGAGCCACAACCTCACCAAATATCATTATATATATATTAATAATAATAATATATATAATAATATATATTAATCATTCACTAATACCTGAATTAATTCTTATGAAATGAATTCTACTTAAATATAAACTAATGATGAGTAAAGACATGTACTAATCCCAAACTAATGAAGAGCTAACTTTAACTACAACAGTCTTGTGGATTAAAAAGTGGAATGTGGACTGTGAAGGATCATATCATTGGTCAGACATACTGAATGACCACACCTCTTACTTTGAGTCTGATAATAGCGGAACTATTGATTCTGATCGAACTGCTTCATTTGAGAATGAAATGATTGAACTATGTGAATGAAGAACAATTTGGCGACAGATCGTCACCCTTTCAACAAGAAGAGAGAGGGCAGAAAAGTGTGTTTGAAAAGTGTGTAGCACTAATACAACCTGCTGTACATAAATGTGTAAAAAAGACAGATGACTATATTGTCATCCTTTTTTACATTCAGACACATGAAAAGATAATTCATTATTTTGAATTGTTTTCTTTTTTAGTTTTTTTTTACACAGTGGATGTTTAGATGTCTGAATTATGTACCTTGAAGTCGACCTAATTCAGTTTTGATCCATCATCATTTTGCTTGCAGCTGATTTACATATCTTTGATATCTATTTTAAAAGGAGCCCCCACAGTACAGATTGCTCTTGACAAGCAAAACAAAGCAAAACAGACAATTATGATAGAAAAGCAGAAGATTCTTTATCTTTAGGAAATGTTTGACTCTCTGACAAATGACAGAAACGATCTCTGACTAGATGATGCTAAGTAACAGGTTTGTGAACTCTCTTTTTTTGTGGTGCCATTTGATGGATTAGTTGGAAACTACAGATGCATGTGAAACAGAGATTTTGATGTTTTAGTGACCCAAAACATGAGCAGTGTAACTGTTGAAGGATTTAAAGCCAGCAGTCCTGATTAACATAGACCCAGTAGTCAAAACAAACACAGCCATATCTAAGGCTAAAACACAGGAAAATAATCTTACAGAACTCTGCTTTTAAATGTTAATAAATAACAGCATCTGCTAAATAAATGAATCTTATAGTATTAATTCCACCCTTGTGTTCAAAGGAGCAGAGCCCTGGACCCGAGTCACCCAGAACACATACTAGTACTACAGTGGGATTGGAAGAGAAATGAATGGAGAAAGATGCAAAATGGGTTGAGATGAAATTATTATCAGAGTAAAGGGGTTAAAAATTATTTCTTCTTTATTCTCAAAGAAACCTTATTTTCTTACAAAGTGGTTCTAACAATAAGCCACCTTCTGCTGGAAAGGTGAAAGTGAAAGTGAAAGGAAAAGAAACAAAACAAATGTCTACACACAAATCAAGTAAATACCACTGCATCATACATTTAATCCAGTAAAACTGTCTTAGATAGAGTTTCACAGAACAGTGAGGCAAAGGAACAAAGTAGGAACAATCTAAAAATGTACAATTGGAAAGTATTAATATGCAAAAGACACACAATGACATCCGTGTGACCCAGTGAGGGTTTTAGCTTGCACACCAGCAAAACCAGTGTCACACAGTGCAATCCTAAAAAGCCACCTACTGAAGAAAGGAGTTAGCATATTATAACAATTCCTGAATGTTTAGAATTACCATAAAGATATTCTTATTTTAGTAATGAGAGAGAGAGAGAGAGAGAGAGAGAGAGAGAGAGAGAAAGAGACCCAAAAAAGTGATGTAACCCATAATGTCAAAATATCACAGGAAATTTTAGTAAAAGGTGTGAGTGAATCCTTGACTTTGTAGGATCACATTGTTTTATTAATACAAAAATATTTCTACAAGCTTTATAGAAACAGTACACAGTACAGAACAGTTGTCATGAATATACATAAATACAAGTAGGTGGAGCTAGAGATGGAGATGTACATCAAATAGTAACACTGGCATTCATTTCTAAAGCTAGAGGTTTGAACTAAACACTCAGGAAAACAATGTTGTTCCTCTTCGTGGTGTTTTTCACTCTTGCTGATGTTGGTAAGTCATATACACTGCACACAAAATATTATTTTTTAATCATTTTAACTAAGAAGACACAATTTTCCATGTGAAATGTGTGATTTATGATTAAAATATCACAATATTGTTGTAATGTTTTTATAGCAGAGGCTGCTGACAATAGCATTAAACCAGATCAAACCAATGTATTTTCAATGGAAGGCAGCAACATCTCACTGTCCTGCACATATACTGGATCAGTTAACAGTCTCCACTGGTATCGACAAAAACCTGGATCAAGACCTGAGTTTCTGCTGCTTATTGATGAAAGCGGTAAACATGTCACACATCCACGATTGTCCATAAAACAAGATAAAACGAGTAAGAAAGTGGATCTGATCATCTCTTCTGCTGCTGTATCAGACTCTGCACTATACTACTGTGCTCTGGAGCCCACAGTGACAGGAAATCCAGCTGCACTGTACAAAAACTCTGACAGTTTTGTTTTACTGAATATTTTTTTTCCATATTTGACAATTCTCTCTCGTGATTCATAAAGAGTTTATATTTTTGGCAAATGTTGGATTATTAGGAGACAGTTTGGAGACAAACCTATCACTTATGACCTTTATTGATCAATCTGTGCTTCTCTGCTGGTCTGATCATCGAGACATGGAGTCCTGGGGTGCACATAACCTAGGATCTTTTCTGGGCCAGAAAATCCCATAAGTGATTAGAATTCCTGCAGAGACAGAACAACACACACCTCCCTCATCATCACTATGTTCAGGAAAATATGTCTAGCATCCTGAACAGCTGTACCACTGTTTAATATGTGAAACTGCATTGAATCTCAGAGCACAAGAACCTACAGCAGATTGTAAAAACCACTGGAGACATCGGGGTCTCTCTTACCTTTAATGAACGACACATACAACCTTTGATAGTATTGTCAAGATCAGCAGACATTTTTCCCAAACCTCATTGAAATACCTCAGAAAGTTGTTCTTATCTGATGCAATCAAGAAATACAAAAATTTATATTTATGTGAAAAAATTAATTAATCATTGTAAGGTGCAAGAATAACAACAGTTTAAGATTGTGGGCTGACTGAATTATAGTGACAACCATAAAACCATCACAACATACAAGCTAGTCTCACCAAGGAAAGAGAACATGGACACATGGACACTGCCAAAGGAATGAACATAGCAAAAATATAATGCACTATGCTCTATTTAATATAACAAACCTAACTGTCCATAACATCAATCAAAAACTAGCTAATGGTGCTAGGCTAAGCTAGCAAGAAACACAAGGAATGACACCTGCCCTCTAATCTAGTGTGTTTAGACATTTAAAAAAAAAAATAAGTAAATGATGGAATGTAGGTGCACACACAGTCTTACATGTTCTCAAACCAATGGAGCTAATATAAGTGTAAAAGGGAGTACAAGCAACAAACAAACAAACATTAGACTAGCATGCTAACACTGAACCAAGAGTCTGAAACTATGTACTGAATTTTAAACTGGTAGCTCCACCTCTTTTGGTTCTCTTTTGGGTTCTTGTCTTCTCACTGGTCAAGTCTGTCACCCAGTTAATGGTGATTGCCACAGAGTCCCACCTATAGGAGGACAGCTACAGACAGATGATCAGGAAACTAAAAATGGGGAAATAAAAAAAAAGAGAAAGGAGCACATGCATTCAATCACAGTGTCACATGACAATCATACTTTGTACCTATCTATGATATTTGGTGGGGAGAAGGCCATTGATATAAATTTAACACAGAAAGATAATGGAGTTTGTTGGGCTGTGATAATGATTGCTTCCGTCTGCCTAAGTGAGGATGATGTTCCCCAATCCTGCTATGCCCATCAAGTTCCTGGGTCCGGCCTTGTCTCTGCTCAGCACCACCTGGAATTCACAGCCACAGAGCACATGCCGGCAACAGCACAATACACCTTCTTACCTCACCTCAAGACCTTTAAAATAAAAGAGTACTTTTCTCACATCTAGGTTCATACTTGTATAGAGAAGAAGCCTATATTTGTCACAAATCAAATACTTTCTTCACATATCCCAACTGCCAACTGGGTCAGCCATGATACAGCACTCCTGGATCAGTGAGGGTAAAGAGCCTTGCTCAGGGACCCAACAAGCTTTAACTGCAATTCTGCTGACGAACAACCCCCTTAACCATTTAAGCTACCACTGCCCCCCAGAATTCTGGATTCTGTATAGGTTTTGTAGTACTACAATGTGCACATACCAGCACAAACATATGCCAAAAATGATTCACTGTAAAAAAAAAATTAGAAAGCGTAGCAGGTAAGCAAAGGTTCAGTGGTGACAGAGATTAAGGAGCATGTTGATGCTAGTCTGTTTATCACAGAGGTTCAAGACTATTGTCAAATTTAGATGGTTTCATACATTCTGATATAAATTGGAGTCATTTTGTCAAGTATTTGTTTACACCAGCATAGTGAAACATTTTATTTGGGGGTGTTAGGGAGGCTGATTCAGGGTAGATACTGAAGTCCGTCTTTAAACACAGACAGATAACTATAGCATTAACTACACTGTGTAGCATGTAGCATTACAGAATAATTTAAATTAATCTGAATATATGATTGAATGCAGTTACTATACTACACACACAATATACAAACAATTAGTAAAGAGGTTCTCATGCTAGTGAACTGCTTAATATTATCACTAAATCTATCAAAATTCAGCCTTTACAGATTTAAACATACAATAAAATATATTATGAACATTCACTGCTTGTTATTTAAACAATGGATTTAGCACATATAATGCCAGAACTGACATGACTATGACTAAGTAAAAGTGGGTGGAGCTAGATGTGGTAAGATAGAGTTTAGAAAGTTTCACAGAGATCCTGCCATTTATACCTACTGCAAGAGAGACACAACAGTCATGTTACTCTTCTTTATTTTCATAGTTGTTAAAAACATTGGTAAGTCATTTATATTATACACAAACTTTAGGTGAATGCTTAAGATTTTTTATATTGAACTGATACCTAAACATAATTCAGTTAAAAACAAAATCTTACACATTGAAAGTAGAAATGTTTATGTTGTTGCAATGTTTTATAGCAGGTGCTGTTGACAGCAGCATTACACCAGACCAAACCATCATATCTTCAAGTGAAGGCAGCATCATCACACTGACCTGCACATATGATGACTCAGATAACTATCTCCACTGGTATCGACAAAAACCTCATTCAGAACCCGAATATCTCCTGTTGATTCATAAATCCTCAGATGGTGACACAAAAGCTGAACATGACCCACGACTATCCATTAAACTTCGTAAAAATCAAAAGAAAGTAGATCTGGAGATCTTTCCTGCTGCAGTATCAGACTCTGCACTGTACTACTGCACCATGGAGCCCACAGTGACACAAAACTCAAACACACTGTACAAAAAGTCAAGCTTGATATTTTTCTCAGCAGGGGGAGCTGTTTACCTGTTTCATTCAAATACACTTTTCTTTCTTATTTCTCAGACTTTGATGTTTATTTGCTTTGAATTTCAACAATGATCCTCTTACATATGTTGCTAATGCTTATTGGTTGAACAATCAGAGAAGAAATCCTTTAATCTTTAATCAAAAGAATTATTTCTCCTAAGGTTCATGCTGTTATTCCACTGAAAGAAAGTTAGCTTTCTCAGGCAGCTGTGTGCTCCTTCTGTCTGTTAGTGTTGGTGTTGCATGTTATTTGTGATCAGTCAAGAGCTGACAGCACAAGCTAGCAAGCTCATTAAAAAACAAGGCCTTGTTGAACAGAAAAGACTTCTCTGATCTAAACCCTTTGGGCTGACAAAAAGATACTCAGCCAAAAATATCTAGCTAAATCACAAGTTCTGGTTGAAATGGAAATGGTCGCTCCACTCCAGACTCTCACTGTGCTGCCACATGTTCACTCAGTCTCCACAGCACTAAGTGCAGTTCTCATAGCCAGTGGTGGCAGCTTTTAGCCAACTGACTTTAGCTAGCTTAGTAAATGACAGTGTAAAGTTCACATGCCAGAAATACCCCAAAATGTTATACCATTCCAGGAATAATGATATTAAAATTTAATTAATTGATGAGCAGTTATTTTGTTTATTGTGCTTGAGATTTGATGTGTTCAACATATGTTTCTTTGCAGGTTTACTTTGGTCTTGAGTCTTGAATAATAAGAATGTCCTCTAGTGTGATTACCCAGTTTACTTTTGACTTTGATTGAAATACTTCAGCACTTAATTGCTGTGAGTATTGGGAATATGTCTGAGACCCTGCATCTGCAGAACCTGTAAAAGAAAGCAAGTCTGTTTAGGAAACTTCTAAGTGAGATTTTTTTTTCAGTTCCCAAAACACAGATGATCCTAATTATATGTGATAATAAATCTGTACTACTGTTAATAATTAAGAGTGCACCAATACTTCTCTGTGAACTGCAAAGTGTTTTTGATGAATTCCTGTAACCTTCAGACAATTCACCATGCCTCAGGCTGTGTCTGGATCCGTCAGGTAAACAAATTTTTTCACAGTGGCTTTATTAAGCAGATTTCTATATCAATCATATTAAAATCAAATGAGTCAAATGACAAAACAAAATAGACAAAGAAAGAAAAGAGGTAAATTTAATTTAAGTAAATTTAAGGTAATGTTGTGTGTTTACTTCCCTGATAGGACAGGATGAAGGACAGGACTTTCTTAATGGTCAGTTCAGTGGAGTTGAGTTTTACAACTGCTTTCAACATCCTTGTGGAAAAAAAAACATGTAAATGATAAATTCAGCAGTATTTGAGAGAGAAATACAGTGCATCCGGAAAGTATTCACAGCGCTTCACTTTTTCCACATTTTGTTATGTTACAGCTTTATTCCAAAATGGATTACATTTATTATTTTCCTCCAAATTCTTCAAACAATACCTCATAATGACAATGTGAAAGTTGTTTGAAATATTTGCGAATTTATTAAAAATAAACACATACAAACAACATGACTATGTCAAATTGACTAGTTTTAAGTGTTATGTTTGTTTACTTTATAAACTAGTTTGGATTTAAATGGAATATTGGTTCCAGATGTAGATGCAGACACCACTGATTACAAATATATAATGTGTATTTAAATTAAAACTGGTTTAGTTTTTTTATTATGATTTAATGATATAATTATTATTTAAGTAATTTCATTTATTTGTGTTTGCTTAAAATATATATAGGTCCCTTAACTGAAGCTGAATGTAAATCCTGGATTCATCTGTAAGAATCTATCAGTAACATTGGTGACACTGTCATGTGATGCTGTGGGGTGGAGCTTCATGAAGCTTTATAAAAATTTATTCATGAAGCTTTATAAAACATAGTAGAGTAAATAAAGTATATCTTTTTATTCAGCTAAGCCCACTAATAATGTTCAATGTTATATTCATGTGTCTGTGGCTTTTACTAGGTGAGTCACTTTTTTGTTGTAGCATAAAATAATAATTTACGAATTAGATATGAATTAGTCTGGGTGGAGTTAAAAAAGCATAATTTGAGTATGCTTTATGCAATTATATAATACATCTGATCATTCCTTATTAATAAAACCCTCTCTTTTCTATGACAGGTGACTCCATGGCAGATTCAATAGAGCCACTTGTCACTCACAAAGTTGTAGATGAAAGTAATGATTTTACTCTGTCCTTCAGTGGCACTGTATATAATCTGCAGTGGTACAGGCAATATCCAAAATTCAGACCTGAGTTCCTTCTTTATCTTACTCCAAGTAATCCCACCATCCGTTCACAAATGTCTGCTATAGTTCATGGAGATAATTAAGTGGATCTGATCATCTCCTCTGCTGCTGTATCAGACTCTTCACTATACTACTGTGCTCTGCAGCCCACAGTGACAGGAAATCCAGCTGCACTGTACAAACACCTTGGCACAGTTTTGCAATGTTTAAGGTAGCTCTGCTGCTGATTTAGAAAAATTTACATGCCCTTTTTGGGGAAATTTCTCTGTAATAATCCATAGAGTTTATATTATTGACACATGTTAGATTCTTAGAAGACAGTTAATTCATTCATTCAATCATTTTTCAGTAACCATTTTATCTTGACCAGGGAACCATACTCTTTCCTGGGAACAGTGTTAGTGTATATTTAATTGACAAACTATTAATATAACATGACTTTTAAGGATACTTAGAGAGTTACAATCAGTGTAATCAAAGAGATTATCCTGTTTATCTGTACCACTGTCTGCTATTGATATTTACATTCTGTATTTGAGCTTCATGAGATACCAAAAACCAAAAATAAAAAAATTGTCTTTCTTACCTCCACTGAGGATAACAGAAAACATGATTTTATAAACCCACCCATTTTGCATGTCTGCTGTTCTAAAATGGCACTATATTAAGTATATAATGGTAGATTTTTAGTATACTAAGAGTTCTCCCACATTGCAACCAGTGTTCCTGGAACTGGCTCTGGATCCACTGCAACCCTGACCAGAGACATTATAATGAAATACAGCTGTAAGGATCCCAGTTTAACTGGCAGCTGCACTGTTAATGTCCCAGTGTTATAGTAGATTCTCATAACATGTCCAGTGAACATTCGGATCTTTCTGGAGTGTAAGATTCAACAACTGATGTAAATATGATACAGTATTATTGAGTGGCTACTGTTAACTTTCAACTATAAACAACAGCTTATGGTGTTATAGTGGTATGGCAGAGTTTCACCACAAGATGGCGGAGTCTGATGTTATTATTGGCCAAGTACTAGGAGTCCGATTACATGCCCCAGAGATGCTGACTTCTTTGATTATGAATACTGTGACATAGAGATGATTTTTTTTCTAGAGCAGAGGCAAGGACATTATAGGGGCAATAAATAAAAGCAGCTGTGTACATGTTCACTTGTAATGGGATGTTTGTCATGGATTAATATAAATACGACACCCTTTATTTGTACACAGTTTCATATTTAAATAACAAATGGTAAAATAATGATATTAAAACCCAATGAGTCAGATGATATTGAGTGAAAAAATAATAGATATCAGAAAGACAAGAGGCTGGTTTGTTCCTCAGCACAGTGAAATACTCCCCAAAATGTTTGTAATCCTATATAATAAACAGGTTGTTAGGTCTACCCACACCTCGATTTCCATTTCCCATCCTGCATTGCACCAAGACTCCACTTCCCACAATGCACACTGACTTCCACATTCAGTTGGTTCATTTATTTTACTTATCATTTATTTTACTTCTGTTGTGATGGAGTATATCTGTGTAATTTAACACTGCAGTGTGTGTGATTTAAGATATGTTGCTTCATTTTACATGGTGTGTGTACTTTAATTTATTTGTCTTAAAGATTTACACAGGAAACCTACTCTCCACATAGCATTATTTCTACAGATAGAATAACCATGAACAAACCAATTCCTGGTATTTTTATACAAATCACTAGAGCTGCCTTATTTATTAGTGCATCATTTGTTTACTTCTCTTTTGCAGTGTTCAGTGTGATAAAGTAAAAATTTGCATCACAGCTCTGAATTCACTTTTAACACTGCACACTGTTACACACACAGAGAGCACAGATTATCAGGTATGTTCTTGTCATGTAATGAAGAGCAAGCAGAGACTCTAGCAAAAGCTTGTGAAAAGAAAAAAAGAAAGTGTGAAGCAAAGACAGAATTGTCTATTAAGTATTTTGAATGGTTTAAAATGAATAAAAGAGTCAAGATATTCTTACCCTTTATATCCTTTTATTTAGGAATAAATATTTTACAATGATAAAATAGCACGTCTGTTGCAGAGGGTTGTGAAGTAACAGTGGTTTTTTGTTCTGTGTTAGTGACTCAGTTCACTGTCACTGATACTGTGAAGTGATGATTTGTAAAAGGTTATGCTACAACAGCATCACTTACTGGGTGTGGCCTTCTAGAGACGTGTAAAGTTCAGCACATACAGCACTATTATACAGAATCCTCACAGAGCTGTGTTCAGAAATGGTTCAACTATACAACTTACTGTACATAGTGAGATACATACCACTGATTCTCACTCTAGTTACAGGTAATTTTCATCAATGGTATTAACTAAAACTCATGTCATATAGAATTAATTCATTTAGTTTTTGTCAATGTATTGGGTATTACACAAATACCTTTTTTAAATCTTTTGATATCTATATAATGTCTTTATTGATATTCTTCTATACACAGACAGTTTTGCAGATAAAATTGGACCAAAGGAGGACGATGCCAATATTATCATTAAGGAAACAGACACTGCTACTCTGAAATGTTCATATGAGTAAACCAGTAGTTATGTTATTCTTTACTGGTACAAACAATATCCTAACAGCGCACCACAGTTTCTACTTCTTAAAGGTACAAGGACAAGAGGTGATGATTACAACCCCTCTGGCTCTCGATTCAATGCAGAAACATCCCCAGACTCTACTGTACTTACTATCAAAGATCTGCAGATCTCAGATTCTGCACTCTATCACTGTGCTCTTAGAGTACAGTAACATGGCTACATATCTTAAAGAAACAAAATAAAAGAACTTGAATAAAAACGGAATTTTTTAAATGACATTTATAATTACATTTTTAAAAAATTGATCACTGTTTGTTTTATTTTGAACTGGTGCTTTTCTATTGTCGGATGTATAAAGGAGTGTACAAATAAACATAATATTCATCTCTTCTGATGTGTAATACACAAACTTTTTACTCTTACACACATTCATTCATTCAATGATTATTCTGTTTTCAAGCACTTCATTTGGAAAAATCAGAAGAGTGGATCCAAGGAGTGGAAAAAATACAGAGAATCAAGCACATGGACACTAGAACACATCATGGAGCTTTGCACATTGTTACTATTTGTGTAAGCATTTTTTGGCTACTGGAACCAGTGCTACTTGATGAAACCTGTCAGAGTTTAGGCTTTGTTATGCTTTATTTTGACCACTAGAGGTCGCCATTGGACCCTCATGCCTATAATTTTCACCTTAGTTATCAGCTCTATTGTTTTCACATGTGTCTCGTTCTGTGTTGTGTATTTAAGCTGTGCTCTTTCTCTGCCTCTTTGTTTGGTTATTGTGACTCTCTAGCCAGTTGCTGCCGTAAGTGGTGCGCTTGTGCTAACGTTTTCTCCCATGCCTTTTGGTGTATTTTCCTGTGTTGGTTTTTGGGAAGTTTTTCCAGAGTTTTTGTTTGAAGATCATTGATTCTCCTTGTGGATTTCTTTCTTCCTTTTTGACTGGCTACTCTTATGTTTTGTGATTGCATTGAAGAAAGGGATTATTTTACCCTGTTTTCTTTGTTTCAATAAACTCTTTGGAAGCAACTTTAGAAGGTGTCTGACTATTGGGTTCATCTCCTGTCTGGGGGCTCAGTGGCAACTAAAGACTTTCACACCAGAGACCCGAGTTCAAGACCTGGTCCTGACAGAAACCAACTTGTATTTAGTTAATGTTGACTATTTGCATTAAATGAACTCAGAGTTCCTGCCACTTAATATTGGCTTCCTTTCATCCCTTTCTGTTCTTTGGGCATGGCCTCAAGAACGCTGCTTGTTGATGTCTCCTGTCCAACAGAATGAAGTTAGTAAAATTATTGCAATAGTTGTCAACTGAAAAGTTTAGCATGAGCCCATAGAACGGGTAAGATGTACAGTGAAACTGCATCAGTGCAGGACACCCCTGGGCAAGGGAACTCTGGCTCGTTGGTCTAGGGGTATGATATTGTTAACTCATCATTATGCAAGACTTAGCTTTTTCTCATCATGTCAACCAAGATACATGATGTATTTGGCCCAATGCCAAGAACTGTTTACTTGGTTCACACTTGGCTGCTGTCTTCTTGAGGGTTCCAAAAAAAAAAAAATCACACAGAAGTCTTAGGTCTTCTCTTTGTCGCATCTTCCTCTTTATGATGCGCCAAATGTTTTGTATGGCTGAAAGATCTGGACTGCAGGCTGGCCATTTCAGTACCTGGATCCTTCTTCTATGCAGCCATGATGTTGTAATTGATGCAGTATGTGGTCTGGCATTGTCATGTTGGAAAATGCAAGGTCTTCCCTGAAAGAGATGACGTCTGGATGGGAGCATATGTTGTTCTAGAACTTGGATATACCTTTCAGCATTGATGGTGCCTTTCCAGATGTGTAAGCTGCCCATGCCACACGCACTCATGCAACCCCATACCATCAGAGATGCAGGCTTCTGAACTGAGCGCTGATAACAACTTGGATTGTCCTTGTCCTCTTTAGTCCGGATGACATGGCGTCCCAGTTTTCCAAAAATAACTTCAAATTTTGATTCGTCTGACCACAGAACAGTTTTCCACTTTGCCACAGTCCATTTTAAATGAGCCTTGGCCCAGAGAAAACGCCTGCGCTTCTGGATCATGTTTAGATATGGCTTCTTTTTTGACCTATAGAGTTTTAGCCGGTAACGGCGAATGGCACGGTGGATTGTGTTCACCGACAATGTTTTCTGGAAGTATTCCTGAGCCCATGTTGTGATTTCCATTACAGTAGCATTCCTGTATGTGATGCAGTGCTGTCTAAGGGCCCAAAGATCACGGGCATCCAGTATGGTTTTCTGGCCTTGACCCTTACACACAGATTGTTCCAGATTCTCTGAATCTTTGGATGATATTATGCACTGTAGATGATGATAACTGAGAAACTCCTTTCTGATATTGCTCCACTATTTTTCGCCACAGCATTGGGGGAATTGGTGATCCTCTGCCCATCTTGACTTCTGAGAGACACTGCCACTGGAGGTGTGAGGCAAACGCATTAACCTCCAAGCCACCATGCTCCCCAGTCATAAACATATTTCACCAAAACAATGTTTAATTCTTTTTATTTTCTTTTAGTTTTACTTTTTTACTTTAATTTTGCTTTTAGTTTATAATCTTGCCTAGGCTGTTGTCACTGATTCTCATTCTACACAAGTGCAATTGCATGTGATAGATTTATTGGTGTTGTAGGGGTGTGTACACTACATGCTCACTGACAGATAACGTTCACACACTGCACCATCTTTCACCTGCTGAAGTGTGTCTCACTTCAGAATAAACAATGAATATTTCTGCAAATATATAAATTTGCTAAATTAAAAAAAAAAACCCTTTATTAGTGTGATGTTTTTCTCTTCAGTGAACACAAGATGGTGGACTCACATAACAGTAACTTATCTTATTGTGGGTCAAGTACTAGAGCACCACACAACCTGCTCACATTCTCTGAGATGATGATGCTACTTTTCACCATAAAACCTTTGTGACATAGAGTATACTTGTTCTTCTATCATACATACTGCTGATATAATATCCTAACCCTGCCCTGGTCACTCTTAGTGCCTAAGCTAATTTCAGAGAAGAAATACTAAACTGTTATAAGAACAAATACAGTAAAAAGTTTTATTTTTCATATTTCACTGTTACAGCTGAGCATTAGCAGGTTAATTAAGCCTTAATAATCAAATTTTAAAGAAATTAAAATGTTCAAGAATGTAATTATTAGAATATATTTTACTAGAATAAATTAATCATTTTTATTTGGACAGGTTCTGAATGTAAAGCCAGGATGTTTCAGTAAGAATCAACAATCTGACAACATTGGTGACACTGTCATGTGATGCTGTGGGGTGGAGCAATTTTGAAGCTTTATGGTGTTAACATATTATATTACAGTAAGATCTCGACTATTTTCAAGTGTAATTGAACTAAAATTGTATTTTTCATATGTAACTATCTCTCCCTGTGCTGTTGGAGCCTTCCAGTCCACCTCACTCCTGAATGTAAAGCCACACACTGCTGACACTGTCATGTGATGCTGTGGGGTGGAGCTTCATGAACCTTCATTATCTCAACATATTGGTCTTCATAAAGACTTCAGAATATTTCATTCAGTGAAAACCATTCATGTTCAGTGTTATATTCATGTGTCTGTGGCTTTCACTAGGTGAGTTTTTGAATTTTTGTTATTTTAAAAATATTATGTGTTGAATTAGTGATTAATTAGTCTGTGTGTTGCAAAGGCAAAATATGAGTGTGACTTATGCAGTTCTGGCTTTATTATGTAAACTTTAAAAACATTATGTTCTCTTCTCTATGACAGGTGACTCCATGGCAGATTCAATAAAGCCACTTTTAACTCATAAAGCTGTAGATGAAGGTGATGTTACTCTGTCCTGCAGCTACAGTGGTACTGTACAGAATCTGCAGTGGTACAGACAATATCCAAAATCTAAACCTGACTTCCTTCTTTATATTTTGAAAATGGAGATCTAAGTCCCAACATTCCCCCAAGAATGTCTGCTAAAGTTAAAGATAAACAAGTGGATCTGATCATCTCCTCTGCTGCTGTATCAGACTCTGCTCTATACTACTGTGCTCTGGAGCCCACAGTGACAGGAAATCCAGCTGCACTGTACAAAAAACTTTCACACAGTTTTGTTATATTGAAAGCAGTTCTTCTGTTAATTTTGAATTTACATGCTATATTTGGGGAATTCTCTCTTTCTTGTGATTTTATAGAGAGTTTATATTTTTGACACATGTTGGATTATTACTAGAGATCCTCAGTGATCAATCTGTGCTCTGTTGCTGGTCTTGGATTTTTATTTTTTTATTTTTTATTACTATACTGTATGATAACATTCAAGTTGATAAACTTTACTAGTGTTTCCACGGTCCTTTAGGTATGAATTGTAAACTGCTTAATCTGTCTGAATATCATAAAAACTTTGCTGATGCACAAATCTGCTTTAAAGCACATTACAAATCATTTCTTCAAGTATGCTGATGACAATACAGTGTTGAGCCTCATCAGCAAACTACTGAGTCTACATTCAGGCAGGAAGGTGAAGGACTAGTGTAGAAGCATTAATCCATAGGTAAAATTCTTAGTTCCCTACACACATACAAGAGAAAACATTAAAAAAAGAAATAAAAGGCATCCTGTGCAGCTGTACCATTGTTTAATATGAAAAGAGCATTCTGTCTCAGAGCACAAGACACTACAACAGATAGTGAAAACCACTGAAAACATCATCAGGGTCTTCAGTCAAGGATCCTTACCAGAAAGTGTACATTTATAAAGCCATCAGTTTTGTGAACATCACCTCCCCCTTCTACCAGACTCTTTCATCACCTGCCATCTACAGAAGGAATAAGAACATCTGGACAGAACATCTGCTAAACTCTGTATCAGCTTCTTCCCCAAAACAGAACTAATATAACTATATCTAATCAGCTTGATACATCCTCTGTACAGTGTATAGATTATAAAAGTGTACAGACGGCTATGTAAGTTTAAAATTATCTGGAAACAGAATCAATTTCCTATCTGATGTTTTGATCTCTATTTGTAGCTTGGCTTCATTCATTTTAGTACTCAAATAAGTCAGATTATGCAGAAGTCAAATTTAATTCAAGATTTATTTATTGTTATTAGTGAGCCAAGATTTCATCCTGAACAGCATCACTTCCTGGGTGTGGCCCAGGAAGATGTGTAAAGTTCAGCACATACAGCACTATTATACAGAATCCTCACAGAGCTGTGTTCAGAAATGGCTCAACTATACAACTTACTGTACATAGTGAGATACATACCACTGATTCTCACTCTAGTTACAGGTCATTTATTTTCAGCAGTTAATTCAGGCTATTAATGAATATTCATGTCTTATAGGATTTTTTTTTTTTAGAAAAATCTAGAATTTAGAATTTATTTATTACTTATGTCATTGTTTTCAGTATTACCTATACTTATAAAAATATTTTTTTTTCATATTACTACTCTTACTTCTCTCTTACTTCTCTATAACAGGCAGTTTTGCTGATAAAATTGGACCAAAGGATGAAGATGCCAATATTGTCAGGAAGGAAACAGACACTGTTACTCTGAAATGTTCATATGAATCAAGCAGTGGTTACGTTTGGCTTTACTGGTACAAACAATATCCTAACAGCGCACCACAGTTTCTACTGTATAAAGGTGCAAAGTCAAGATCCCTCTGGCTCTCGATTCAATGCAGAAACATCCCCAGACTCTACTGTACTTACTATCAAAGATCTGCAGATCTCAGATACTGCACTCTATCACTGTGCTCTTAGAGTAGTAGCACAGTGATACAGAGTCAATGAGAGACTGTACAAAAACCTATGAAATAATTCATTTGAAGTTAAATGTTAAATATCAAAGATACTTCCTTTAGCAACTTATCAGTTAACCACAGACACAAAAGACATTTGTGGTAACATATGCATGTGCCTCCACCCAAATGCAAGGATAAGATGAAAAGGGGGATTTTATAAATAAATAACAAAAATTACAGACACATGGGAACACTGTGGAAACTAGGCAACTAAGAACAAACTAACAAACACAAAAAATGAGCAGCAAAAACCAGGAGAGAAAAGCAGGTAAGAAAAGACAAGGCAAACACAAGCACAAGACAGCAGGTATAAACAGGGAAGGTGATCATTGAAACATAAGGAACAGGTGTGCAGAGGTGGGCCGGGGTGGGGGGGTGGATGTTATGAGGAAAGATCGGGTGGGGCAAGCACACATGCATACAACGTAAACAAAAGCACATGGGAACAAAAATAAATATGTAATAAACCCTAAACTATCCAGCAGTCCATGACAGTAAATGCAGTCAGTCTGCCTAAAGCTGTCTAAAACCTGGTTAGTTCTGCTGCATTTCTCATTCAATGAATGTCACACTTTGATCAGTTTAATTATGTCTGTGATGCACCTGTATTGCCAGAGAGAAGAACTTACACACTCTGTACAGATGGCAGTAGATAAAGTTTTAAAATGTTTTACTGAATAACAGGTGTTGGAACTCAGAGTCCCCTCTGAGTGGACACTCTTCTGGGTGGTTCTGAAGTCTTCTGCAATTACCTATATTTACCAAACACTTTGCTAAATTGTAAGAAAGAAAATAATGAAACTCCTTCAGGCTTGAATGAGAAGAAGCAAACCAGCTTTATTGGCACTCAAAACACAGCTTCAAGCTTGATGCGGTCAAGTGCAACCCCCCCACATAAATGTCCCCTATATATAGGGGTCTCTTCACCCCGCCTTACACTTGTTTGTCAGCGCTTGTTTTGACGATAGATGATTATTTTGCTGAATAGGCCCCCATAAAATCAAACCCCCCTTCGTTTGTCCATACCTGATGGCCTTAAGATTGCCATCCATTGACCTCAAGGATACCAATGACTGGGCCTGTGGGTCAGGCCAAGGCCTGTCTATCACAATTACCAGGTCACAGTATTTGCAGAAATTAGGTTTTTTACTAATTTATATTTTAGGAACCTATTTATCATATCCCCTATATCAGAGTACTTGAGGGCTTGCTTTGTGGGGGTTATCTGGCATTTATTTAAAGTATTGAGATGTTTCCCTTCTCAACATTTAATTAGTTTTTATTCATTTATCCTTATTCATTGTTGGTTTTATTATCTCAGGGCTTAACCTTATTTTGCTCTGCAGCTAGTTCAGTTAGGTTTAGTGTAATTTCCTCCCATGGTTTCTATCCCAACCCCCCTTTTGTATTTCCCCTGTACATTACACTACTTCTGTGCTTGGTTGTCATTCGGTGATTGCTTACTTTGTTCCATGTTTTGGGTAATACCAGCCACTAGAAAAGGTTTATTCACTGTTTTGATTTACTTGGGCTTGGGCCCTGCCCCACCTAATCTATAAGCACAGCCGCTTGCCAGTCGCCTCCGCATCATCTCGCCTCTTCCATCTCTGACACCTCTGGTTTTTCCCACGGGACATTACAGCACCCACCTTACCTAGGTAAGTCAATTTCCCTATTTATCTCTTTACCTACTCCTTACGCTCTCTCTGTGTGGTATATTTTGTTTTTAGTACACTGTGTACTTTTATTAATATTATATTGACTTCTCATTCGGCTGTTTTGTTCCCCCAGTCAATTTCCTCTTATTGTATATATTATATTTATTATATATGTATTATATAATATTATATTAATATTATATTACTTTCATAGTTATTGTCCTATCTGAGAGTTGTTATGACGTACCCCTCTCCTGCTTCCAGGGTTGCCGTACACGTTGTTTTTAAGAACGTGTGACCTTGCTGATACTCACTATACCATGGAGCGTCAAGACAGACGAGCACATGGCTTTGGCGTCGCCGGCCAAAGGCCTCTCCGCCGAAGCCTGAGACGCTGCTTTGAGAGTGCTCGCCTCTTATGATTTGTGGCTGAACTTAGCCGCTTCCTATCTGATGTATTGGATAACCTCCCTGCCCTGGCTGAGGCGTCCCCTCTGCGGAGTGGACCCGATGATGTGCCTGACATGCTGGTGATGTGCCTGATATGCCTGACCCTGATGATGACCTGACCTTGCTGATGAGCCGGAACCTGATGCCCTTAATCTCGCTGGGCGTCCTTCCCCCTTTTCTACTCCTTCTTCTCCCTCCTCTATGTCTTCATTCCCCCAGGTTTCTCCATCCTACTCCCCAACTTCACCTAATGCCCACTTGGCTGATATCTCGGCTGAAGAATAAGCTGGTAGTTGCTAATCTCTGTTTTTGTAATGAACCTTCGCGTTCTCATAAAACAATGGTTAATGTCTAATAAACTATTCACTACCCGATTATGACTCTCTATTTATTTTATTTATTTCCTTGTTAAACTTATTAGATTTTATCCATATGCTATTGTTAGTAAATTTCAACTGTCATCTAAAGGTTATACTTTGCTATTGATTTAAGATGAGGATAATAAAGTAAGATTAATGGATTATGACTTAAAATAATCAGTGCTTAATCTGAGTAATTAGTTTGTTATGATTATTAGATGATTACTGCTTAACGTAGATATCAGTCTAATTATTATTAAATGCTTACATGATTTGAGTAGATAGTAAATTAGATTAAATCTTATTTAAAGACTACTATTTTATCTGACAAAAGTAAATTAGAGTAAAGTAATAATAATAATAAAGTAGGATTTAATGATTAATTTCTGTAGTTATAATTAGGCTAAACATAGAATTATGACTTGATTAGAATTTGATTTATGCAATCCATGATTCTTCAAGGAAATTTTCAACACTGACCTAATCAAAAGATGGAAATTTAGCCAACAGAACATAATTCCCAGGCTGTAACACAAACATGTTAATATGACTGATTACAATATGTATTTACATGTGTATCATTACATAACTGAATTCCACAATGGGTTCATTCATTAATCTTCAGTAAAGACTTTATCCTGATCAGGGTCACGGTGACTCCAGAATCATCATCATTATCATGGACACACTACGTACAAGGAGGAAACACACCATATCACTGGAGTGGAAAAAGTACTGAGAATCAAGCACATGGACATTAACACACATCATGCTTTACACATTGCACATATTTGTGTAAGCATTTTTTTTTATGTTGGCTACTGGAACCAATGCTATTCTACTCTAGCAGTAGCAATGAAAAGAGATTAACTTGTAACCAGTTAATGTTGGCGAATTTGTGAACACAGCAAGACTTTTGTTAAATTTAGATGGTGTTCATACCTTCTGAGACAAATAGGACTCATTTTGTCAAGTATTTGTTTACATCAGCATAGTGAAACATTTTATTTGGGCGTGTTAGGGAGGCTCATTCAGGGTAGATACTGAAGTCCATCTCTAGACACAGACAGATAACTATAGCATTAACTTGTATATAATTAAATTGAACATACTGAATGCAGTTATTATACTACAGACCAATAAAAGTAAAAGTCAGCCTTAAAAGATGGGAACAACATGCAATTGTCATGGATGGCGTGGACATACCCTGTTGGACCTCTAGGGGGCTTTCGGCAAGGGTTTTTGTTTATCTGTGCCATGTGTGTTATGATATTTAGCCCCGCCTGATCCTTAATGTGTTTCCGCCTCTGTTCACCTGTCCCTCATGTTCTACTGATTACCCCTCTTATTTATAGTGGTTTCCGTGCTCATGGTGTTTGCTAGTCCTCATCATTATTGTGAGTCTTTGTGCTGTGTTTGGTTTTTCCCTTCGTATTCCTGTGTATTAGTGTTCTTATTTTGGAATAAACCCCTGTTCTGCGTCTATCCCTGCGTATGGGTCTGCTCTCTCTCACCTGGTACCAGCAGGGGGAGCTGTTTACCTGTTTCATTCAAATACACTTTTCTTTCTTATTTCTCAGACTTTGATGTTTATTTGCTTTGAAATTCAACAATGATCCTCTTACATATGTTGCTAATGCTTATTGGTTGAACAATCAGACATGAAATCCTTTCAAAATAAATAGTAATTATTTCAATAATTACACAATTAAACTGTTATAATGAGTATTAGCTTTTATTATAAGTTCCTGCTTTTAGGTTAGCTTTTTGTCTTTGCTTTAAATAGATTTAGGACATGTTCCCCATGTGAATGTAAAGCCAGAATGCTTCAGTAAGAATCAAGAATCTTTCAGCAACATTAGTGACACTGTCATGTGAGGGATGCTGTGGGGCAGAGCTTCATGAATGCTGATGATGTTAACATATCAGTGTACAGAAAGAATAGTTTCCTTCAGCTAAGACCATTCACCATGTTCACTGTTATATTCATGTGTCTGTGGCTTTCACTGGGTGAGTAAACATTTTTATTATTGCAAAAATACTATGTTCTGAATTAGACACGAACACGTGTTTTTTAAAAAAACTAGTAAATTGTGAGTATGATTTGTTTAACACCTTATTATTCCTTATATTATTTATATATACTCTCTCCTCTATGACAGGTGACTCCATGGCAGATCCAATAGAGCCACTTTTCACTCATAAAGTTGTAGATGAAGGTGATGATGTTACTCTGTCCTGCAAACACGAATCAAGTGCTGCAACAACAAACTACCTGCACTGGTACAGGCAATATCCCAAATCTAATCCTGAGTTCCTTCTTTATATTTACCAAAGTGGAGATCCAAAATCTGAAACTCCCCCAAGAATGTCTGCTAAAGTTAAAGATAAACAAGTGGATCTGATCATCTCCTCTGCTGCTGTATCAGACTCTGCTCTATACTACTGTGCTCTGCAGCCCACAGTGACAGGAAATCCAGCTGCACTGTACAAAAACTTTCACACAGTTTTGCTACATGCCCTTTTTGGGAATTCTCTTTTTCTTTCTCAAGATTTATAAAGAGTTTATATTATTATAATGTTTGATTATTATGAGACAGCTCGCTCATTCATTCATTCATTCATTCATTTATTCATTCATAACTATTCTATTTTGGCCAGGAAACCAGAACTTTCTCAGTTACATTAGATAGAAAGTTAAACAGAAAGGTACTCAGAGGGTCCAGTTGGTACCAATTCTGAACTTCAATGAAGCAGTTGAGGCTCTGTCCAAGTTCAGGAGTTGAATAAAGTTATGTTCTGTAAATTATTATTGTCATAATTTGTGAATAAACAAACAAAAAACATGGTCTCTTATTCCCTGCAGGCTTTTTCTGTGCAAATTGGGGTACAGTTTTATTATTGCGTAAAAAATAATAAATAAATAAATTCAAACAGAAAAGACCTTGGTGTGTTAAAGTCTCTTTCCTTCACCACAAGATGGTGCAGTCTGTTATATTATTGTTGGCCAAGTACTAGGATTCTGCTTACATCCCCCAGAGATGCTGACTTCTTTGATTATGAATACTACTATGCACAATTATATAGACTACAGCTATTCTTCAGTCTTACATAGATAGTACTTTTATATATAATGCATTTGACTGTAAATGATTTGTGATTTTAATTCAGTTTAGAATCAGAATGTTTTAATAATCTCTAATTGTACAATCAAGCTAATTAGAGTGATTTTCAACACATCATAAAGCCTTTAATGCAGTTTGCATTAATCAAGACAGAAAACTGAAATTGCAGTAGGCCTACAGGTGCATCTCAATAAATTAGAATGTCATGGAAAAGTTCATTTATGTCAGTAATTCAACTCAAATTGTGAAACTCGTGTATTAAATAAATTCAATGCACACAGACTGAAGTAGTTTAAGTCTTTGGTTCTTTTAATTGCGATGATGTGATGAACTTTCTTTTTTAGTTATTGTCAGGAACAGCTGGACAGCTCCTAGTGAGTCTCGGAAGCCTGCATTTTCGTGTGTGTTTTTGTGCTATGCCCTGCCTATTGTCCTATCCCATTGTCACCTGTTTCGCATTAGCCATGATGTTTAGCCCTATAAATAGGGATCCTTGTGTACATGTCTGCGTTGGTTATTGTTGATTGTCATCTGTTTCATGTTGTGTTCTGACCAGGTTTGTCATGGCTACATATTGGCCATGTTATAGTTTAACACCCATGGGTTGATGGAAAAGAAAATTGAGTGTTTGTGCATAGTTTGAAAAAAAATAAAAAAAATAATAGATGTCATGTGAGAGAGAAATAAGTAAGTAAGGCAGAAGTAAGTAAAGTAACTTTTTCTCTCTTTTTTTACATCAGAAAATGGTGCACCAATCCTGTAAGTACTGCAATACCAGGCTGATGCATGGAACAGATGGAGCGAGCTCCTTTGCTGGCTCCCAGCTCTAAAAAATCTGTTTAATATAGAGTCCTCGTACAGAGGACATATCAGATATTAAACTGATAAGAACAGAATTTTTTTTTTTTTTTTTTCTACGCAATTCCATTTCTTTCCGATCCTACGCAATTCCATTTCCTTCCATTCGCCTTCTCAAAACCAGACCAAGGATCGCAACATGAACCCAGTCCAAAGCCGAAAAGGCCAGACCAGAGAACCCAAGAGATCTTAGCTGATAGGCCGAGAAGCGATAGCCTGTTAAGCCCGTCGCTAGACGGACAGGCCGAGGCCATGCCTTAGCAGGCACACGGAAAGTCACATAACAGAATAAGGCCAACCCCCTGGACACTCTGACATTGAACCATTTACAGCTGGATGAGAGTAAGTTCAGCCCCTTCATTTGGTTGAGTGGAAAATGGCTGTGGAACAGCTGAACAATGGCTGTGGAACAGCTGACAGTGATGAGCACAGTGTGGCGACAATAGGCTAGGGAAAAGTGTGGGTTGATGGAAAAGGAAATTGAGTGTTTGGGCATAGTTTGAAAAAAAAAAAAGATGTCATGTCGGAGAAAAGTAAGTAAGTAGTAAGTAAGGAAGTAGTAAGTAAATAAGTAAGTAGTAAATAAGTAAGTAAGTAGTAAGTAAATAAGTAAGTAGTAAATAAGTAAGTAAGTAGTAAGTAAGTAAGTAAGTCAACAAGTAGGTTGTAAGTAAGTAAGTAAGTAATTAAGAAAGTAAGTAGTAAGTAAAGTAAATTTTTCTCTTTTTTTTTACATCAGAAAATGGTGCTCCCATCCTGGAAGTACTTTTTTTTATTTTTTTTTTTTATTAAATCATTTGTCCAAAACATAAACCAGAGAACACAAGAGATCTTAGCCGATAGGCGATCCTATATCCTATGCAATTCCATTTCCATCCATTCGCCTTCTCAAAGCCAGACCAAGGATCGCAACGTGAACCCAGTCCAAAGCCAAAAGGCCAGACCAGAGAACACAGGGGATCTTAGCTGATAGCCGAGAAGAGATAGCCTGTGTAAGAAGAATCATGCAGTGCATTAATCAATTTCTAATCAAGTCATAATTCTATGTTTAGACTAATCATAACTACAGAAAATCGATCATTAAATCCTACTTTGTTATTATTATTGCATTACTCTAATTTACTTTAGTCGGTTAAAAGAGTAGTCTTTACATAAGACTTAATTAAATTTACTGTTTACTCAAATCATTTAAGCATTTAATAATAATTAGATTGATATCTACGTTAAGCAGTTATCATCTAATAATCATAACAGGCAAGTTACTCAGATTAAGTACTGATTATTTTAAGTCTTTATTATCCTTACTTTATTATCCTCATCTTAAATCAATAGCAAAAACAGTATAACCTTTAGATGACAGTTGAAATTTACTAACAATAGCTTATGGATAAAATCTAATAAGTGTAACAAGAAAATAAGAAAGAGTAAAATAAATAGAGACTCATAAGCAAGTAGTGAGTAGTTTATTAGACAGTAGGATAAAAAAAGGAGAATGAAGAATCTTAAGAGGCGAGCACTCTCAAAGCGGCGTCTCAGGCTTCGGCGGAGAGGCCTGTGGCCTGCGAAGTGAGAATCAACAAGGCCAACGTTCTTAAAAACAAAGTATACGGCAACCCTAGAAACAGGAGAGAAGAACATCATAACAACCCTCAGATAGGACAATAACAAGATATGAAATTGACTGGTGGAACAGAACAGCCGAATAAGAAATTAATATAATATTAATAGAAGTACACAGTGTGCTAAAAACAAAGTATGCCACACACAGAGAGAGCATAAGGAGTAGGTAAAGAAATAAATAGGGAAATTGACTTACCTAGGTAAGGTGTAAGCTGTAAGGTCCAGTGGGGAAAAACCAGAGGTGTCAGAGATGGAAGAGGCGAGATGATGCGAGGCGAATGGCAAGTAGCGGTGTTTATAGATTAGGTGGGGCAAGGGCAGGGCCCAGGTTAAATCAAAACAGTGAATGAACCTTTTCTAGTGGCTGATATTACCCAAAACATGGAACAAAGTAAGCAATCACAGAATGACAACCAAGCACAGAAGTAATGTAATGTACAGGGGAAATACAAAAAGGGGTGTTATAGAAAATATGGGAGGTAACTACACTAACCCTAACTGAACTAGCTGCAGAGAAAAATAAGGTTAAGCCTCAGATAATAAAACCAACAATGAATATAGATAAAGGAATAAAACCTAATTAAATGTTGGGAAGGGAAACATCTCAATACTCTAAATAAATGCCAAATAACCCCACAAAGCAAGCCCTCAAGTACTCTGATATAGGGGATATGATAAATAGGTTCCTAAAATATAAAGTGGGAAAAAACCTAATTTCTACATAATACTGTGACCTTGTAATTGTGATAGACAGGCATTGGCCTGACCCACAGGCCCGGCCATTGGTATCCTTAAGGCCATCAGGTATGGACAAACGAAGGGGGGTTTGATTTTATAGGGGCCTATTCAGCAAAATAATCATCTATCGTCAAAACAAGCGCTGACAAACAAGTGTAAGGAGGGGTGAAAAGTCCCCTATATATAGGGGACATTGATGTGGGGGATTTTGCACTTGACCGCATCGAGCTCGAAGCTGTGGTTTTGAGTGCCAATAAAGCTGGTTTGCTTCTTCTCATTCAAGCCCAAAGGAGTTTCATTATTTTCTTTCTTACAATTTAGCAAAGTGCTTGATAAATATAGGTAATTGCAGAAGACTTCAGAACCACCCAGAAGAGTGTCCACTCAGAGGAGACTCTGAGTTCCAACACCTGTTATTCCCTTTGCTTGACGGACATAAAGTAGATAAGATTAGAAAGGATGAAGTCAGGAAAGCTTTCAAGAGGATGAAAAGTGGAAAGGCAGTTGGTCCTGATTACATCCCGGTGGAGGTCTGGAAGTGTCTGAGAGAGGCAGCAGTGGAATTTTTAATGTAGTTTGTTCAACAAATGCAATTTTTGCTCTGAGAATTTTGATGGAGAAGTATAGGGATGGTCAGAGGGAGTTGCAATGTGTGTTTATAGACTTGGAGAACGTGTATGGCAGGGTGCCAAGAGAAGAGCTGTGGTACTGTATGAGGAAATCAGGAGTAGCAGAGAAGTATGTCAGAGTGGTGCAGGACATGTATGAGAGGAGCAGGACAGTGGTGAGTTGGGCTGTAGGTCAGACAGAGGAGTTCAAAGTGGAGGTGGGACTGCATCAGGGATCGGTTCTGGGCCCCTTCCTGTTTGCTATAGTGATGGACCAGTTGTCAGAGGAAGTCAGACAGGAGTCTCCTTGAACAATGATGTTTGCAGATGACATTGTGATCTGTAGTGAGAGCAGGGAGCAGGTGGAGGAAAGCCTGGAGAGGTGGAGGTTTGCGCTGGAGAGAAGAGGAATGAAAGTCAGTCGTAGTAAGACTGAGTACATGTGTGTGAATGAAAGGGAGGGAAGTGGAACAGTAAGGTTACAGGGTGAAGAGGTGAAGAAGGTACAGGAGTTTAAGTACTTGGGGTCAACAGTCCAGAGTAATGGAGAGTGTTGGAAAGAGGTAAAGAAGCGAGTGCAGGCAGTTTGGAATGAGTGGAGAAAGGTGTCGGGAGTTCTGTGTGATAGGAAAATATCAGTGAGAATCAAGGGGAAGGTGTACAGGACAATGGTGAGACCGGCCATGCTGTATGGTTTAGAGACAGTGTCACTGAGGAAGAGACAGGAGTCAGAGCTAGAGGTAGCAGAGCTGAAGATGTTGAGGTTCTCTTTGGGAGTGACAAGATTGGACAGGATTGGAACAAGTACATCAGAGGGACAGCTCATGTTGGACATTTGGGGGACAAAGTTAGGGAGGCCAGATTAAGATGGTTTGGACATGTTCAGAGGAGGGAGAGTGAGTATATTGGTAGGAGAATGTTGGACATGGAGCTGCCAGGCAGGAGGCAAAGAGGAAGGCCAAAGAGGAGGTATATGGATGGAATTAATGAGGATATGAAGCTAGTGGGTGCAAGTGTTGAGGATGCAGAAGATAGGGATAGGTGGAGAGAGATGATTCGCTGTGGCGACCCCTGAAAGGAAAAGCAGAAAGAAGAAGAAGAAGAAGAAGATGAACATTCACTGCTTGTTATTTAAACAATGTATGTAGCACATATAATGCCAGAACTGACATGACTATGACTAAGTAAAAGTGGGTGGAGCTAGATGTGGTAAGAAAGAGTTTAGAAAGTTTCACAGAGATCCTGCCATTTATACCTACTGCAAAAGAGACACAACAGTCATGTTACTCTTCTTTATTTTCATAGTTATTAAAAACATTGGTAAGTAATATATATTATACACAAACTTTAGGTTAATGCTGGAGATTTGAGCTGATAACCTAAACATGATTCTGTTTAAAGAAATTAACACCCTTAAGCAATGAAAGTAGAAATGTTTATGTTGTTGCAATGTTTTATAGCAGGTGCTGTTGACAGCAGCATTACACCAGTTGCATGTTATTTGTGATCAGTCAAGAGCTGACAGCACAAGCTAGCAAGCTCATTAAAACACAAGGCCTTGTTGAACAGAAAAGACTTCTCTGATCTAAACCCTTTGAGCTGACAGAAAAATATTCATCCAAAATGATCTAGCTAAATCACAAGTTCTGGTTGAAATGGAAATGGTTGCCCCACTCCAGACTCTCACTGTGCTGCCACATGTTCACTCAGTCTCCACAGCACTAAGTGCAGTTTTCATAGCCAGTGATGGCAGCTTTTAGCTGACTGACTTTACCTAGCTTAGTAAATGACAGTGTAAAGTTTAAATGCCAGAGATACCACAAAATGTTATACCATTCCAGGAATAATGATATCAAATATTAATTAATTGATTAATTGATTAATTATTGATGAGCAGGGGCACGGTGGCTTAGTGGTTAGCACGTTTGCCTCACACCTCCAGGGTTGGGGGTTCAATTCCCGCCTCCGCTTTTTTTTTTTGTGTGTGTGTGTGTGTGTGTGTGTGTGTGTGTGTGTGTGTGTGTGTGTGTGTGTGTGTGTGTGTGTTTGGTTTTGTGTGTGTGTTTGGTTTTGGAGTTTGCATGTTCTCCCCGGGCCTCGGGGGTTTCCGGTTTCCTCCCCCAGTCCAAAGACATGCGTGGTAGATTGATTGGCATCTCTAAATTGCCGTAGTGAGTGAATGAGAGTGTGTGTGTGCCCTGGATGGGTTGGCACTCTGTCCAGGGTGTATCCTGCCTTGATGCCCTATGACGCCTGAGATAGGCACAGGCTCCCCGTGACCCGAGTGTAGTTCGGATAAGCGGCAGACAATGAATGAATGAATGAATGTAGTAACAGTGTATTTTAATGGACACAATATTAGAGTTTAACTAATGTTGTTTCTTTGTAGAATAAAGCCCACACTGCACTTCATTAACAACTCCTCATACAGCTAGTTTATTATGTGGATGGTTATTTTGCACGGAACCAGTGGACACTGTAGATAGGAAACCCAGTAACACTTGTTCTGGACATTCTTGTACCATTACAGTTAGAACATTAATGCTAACTTTATTTTTTTGGTCTATTCTAGATTGAATCTGAAAAACAAAAAAAAACAACATGACTATGTCAAATGGATTAGTTTTTAATGTTATGTTTGCTTACTTTAGAAATTTGCTTGGATTTAAATGGAATATTGGTTCCAGATGTAGATGCAGACACCACTGATTTAATGTGAAGAGAATTCTACGGTACTTGAAGGTTGCCCTGAATCTTGCTCTCAAGTATGCAGGTCAGATTCTGGAGCTCTGATCGGATACTCAGATGCTGACTGGGCTGGTGACCAGGATGATCGTCGCTCACAACTGGCAATGTGTTCTTACTGGGTGGAGGAGCAGT
>JAUCMX010000092.1:0-29261 GCA_033459395.1 Hemibagrus guttatus | reverse complement strand
ATATGGCTTTCTGAGGAAGATCTGAAAAACCTCAAATGTATATTTCAGTTTCTTAGGGTAGCTCAGTTCCAGGGTACAGATAAGGCCCATCAGGGACGCACAAGCACGTGCCACATCAGGAATACCGAAGTGCACCTCCTTTCCCCCTCGACGGCTATTCCAGCTTGCTTGTGGAGAACTCCGTCCCTGGCTCTGGTGACCACGAAGATGTTGAGGACAAATGTAGGAAGAGCTTCTTGGACGTCCGCAGCATCGTCGTCCTCAAAAAACCTTTGACGACACACCAAAGAATAAAACCTACTTGAATGCTAATACAAAGGACGCACATAGCTGTTGTTGCAGTATGTACAAATGTTTTTTTAAATATATATATATATATATTTGGTCCAGCGTAAAGGTAAGAATATCATCTGTTATCCATTTTTTTTTTAATGCAATAAGGTGAAACGTTTAGATAAGGCGGCAGAATGTCGTCGTCATGAAGCTGAGCATCACTTTTTAAACCGTCCGTCTTGAAAAAGGCGTTATTATATACATACAGATACATAAGCATATACACTATGTAGTCAAAAGTTTTGGGACACCCCTCCAAATCATTGAATTCGGGTGTATAGAATCAAGCACCTAGGCATGCAGACCGCTTCTACAAACGTGTGTGTGAGAATGGGTCGCTCTCAGGAGCTCGGTGAATTCAAGCGTGGTTCCACCTGTGCAGTGAGTCCGTTGGTGAAATCTCCTCACTAAAAGAATACCCCACGGTCTACTGTTAGTGGTATTACAACAAAGCGATTGAGAACAGCAGCAACTCGGTCCACGAGGCGGTAGCCCACGTAAAATCACAGATCGGGGTCGGCGCACAGTGCGCTGAGGTCGCCGACCTTCTTCAGAGTCGGTAGGTACAGACCTCCAAACGTCGCGTGGCCTTCAGATGAGCGTCCCACAACTTTTGACTACGTAATGTGTGTGTACAAACAGGGCTTACCTTGCTCATCTCCACTTGTTGCAAGTCTATTCGTTACACTGTACTGTGATGAACCTGAAAACCTGAAAGGAGAAAGAAGAAACAACTTAAATTGAGGCGATTTAATTAAGGTTATAAGAAAGTACAGCTTCTATCCTGTCATCGTCATCATCATTATAATGTAAAGGTACAGTCCGTTCTTCCCACTAGTTATTGGGGAAGGTAAGCATTTGTTCGGAAGGCAGGCATATTTTGTCTATAAACTTATAATTGACATTTTATCACTTTTTTTAGCTCAGTCTGCTTTGAAGGTTATGATTAATTACCACGTTTTCAGCAGCAACACACATCATGAGCCAACACAAAGTACAACGCGGTTTTTAACATAAAAAACACGAAGCAGGTGACATGAGCTCTTACCTTCACCATATTCAAGTGGTCGAAATGAATGATTTAACATCCACTTTTAGCTCTTGAACACCTTTAACTATCACTTTACTGCCATGTATGTGTACGTGTGGTGAACGCATTGGGTGCCTTCAGGGTATCCGTAGTTGCATGGATATTGGGGGGGGGGGTTATGGGAGTGTGCAGGAAAATTATTAAAAAGGAGCTATGCCGGTGTCTAGCAGGATTTCTATAAACAACAGGATTTATATAAAAAAAAGGATGGGAAATTTATATCAAAAGCAATTCTTCTTCAATCTCAACATCGCCTTTTTGTGCCAATCCAAGGCTTAGTTATGGCACAGCCCAAAAGCTGGCGATTAGCATTAGCCGCTAGCGCTAACGCGATTAGCGCTTAAAACATGCCGTTTATTTCATTTGCGATGACAAAAAAAGGCACCGAAGCACGTAAACATTAGACATCATTCTCAAAAAACCCCCGGCGGGTTTTTTACGAAAAGTGTCTCGACAACAATATCGGGTATGGGTCATATTCAGCTTACCACATTAGCCACAGCTACGAGCTAAAAGTGAACATGCTATACAGTCCCCCGGGGCTTTCGCCAAGAAAAGTGGCCCAATATTTCATACGGCTTACAGGAAGTTGTGGTTAATTGTTTTTAATCCACCTATTTAAAAGAAAAATGTTTAAATCCATACTTTCTAAAGGCGACTCTACGCAGTCTATACGCCGTATGACTGTAGTACGCGGCTTTGAGCAGGAGTAGTAGAGTTAAATACATCAGTGTCTCATCAAAGCGCGAGCTCCCCCTAGTGGCGAAACCGGTTAAGGCGCCTAATCAGCGGGGGTTTGCGCCGGGGGATGGGGGTTTCCCGAGCCCCAGTACAGAGACACAGGTAAGGAAAGGTCCAAATAAATAAATGCTTGATAAAATAAATGCTCCAACTTCTCTCCGTCTGTATTCCACAGGGTATCGTCTGAAGCTGCACTCTCGTACAGAGACACCAAAACACATCCCATGGGTCTTCATTTTACAACAGCTTTGTTGTGTGTAATCTCTTGATCTGAATAAACGACTATTTATATGATATTGAATAATATTATTATTATTTATTTTTATTATTATAAAAATTATTATTATTTTTTATTAATAATAATAATTATTAATTATTATTAATTAAATATTAAATATTATTATTATTAATAATAATAATAATTATTATTATTTATTTTATTTATTTGTTTATCTTCTCAAAACCCATGTTGTTCCAAGAAGCATAACTTCAGTGCTTTAAACTAAAGCATTTTTTAAACAAAAAAAAAAAACCCCCGGGAAAAAAAACCCTTCATTTATGCTTAAAAAAAACAGTTTTTCCACGCCCACAGTTCAATACTCCCATAATGCACCTGTGCAAAACAAGATGCAAATACGTTCAAAAATGCCATTTGAAATTCGTTCATTTAAAAAATAATAAAATTTACTAGTCCCCCCGCCATGGCTAGTGGTCTGTCTGTAAATACTTAAAGGATGAAAAAAAGCTGTTTAATTTTTTACACCTACCGTCATCGAACTGGCGATGTCTTCTTCGTACCGTAAATACAGCCGATATTCTACTGTACTGTTGTATTTGGGGTATGAGGTCGTGCCATTAGCCACGCCTTACCAAGCACCTCATGCCAAGGTTTTTGCCGTTGGCAGGGGGGGGTAATACACCCTAATTAGTATTATTTTGTGTCTTCTGCCCTCAGCTAATTGTGAGTATTTAGCCTATGCGGCGAGCTAAACATAAATGAGTAAGCACCGAGGAGACAGAGCTGCATCCTTCAAAGCTTTACTGATGTACCACTTGTAATTGTTACTGTAAAACTGTAGCGGAAACAAAATAAAGGCACGAATAACCAAATGAACGGAAACGTGCAAATGAATGACACATTCAGAATTATTGCTACAGGTCAACGATTATCCCAAAGTCGTAACGTGAACGAATAAGCATTACATCACGCTAAAACCATGTGCTAACATGTGGCGTGCGATTAGCTTGAACAGACTCTGACAAGTGGCTCACTCCAATAACAGGCTGACTGCACCGGAACGCAAAGGTTTCGCCAATACACTAAACAAGGCACTCACATGCACACAAAATGAAGGCGATTCACATCAAACTTACAGATTATGCCTTACCCAAAGGGGGCAGTGGGCAAAAGAAATAAGACGAGACACGGCACGTAGGTCCCCCTCGCTCCGACCGCTGGTACAAAATGGCCGCGCTCTATTTTCTACTTTAAAGTTACTTGCGGCTTCCATCATATGACCACTAGAGGGCAGTGTTTGACCACAGAACAAACTGAGAGCCATCATTTTCTCATTCAAAGGCACCTTTGCAAAAACAAATCACTAAGGACTTTCATTTACCACATTTATAACACAGAATACAATGACTAGGGACAGAATATTATCTCTTCAATTCAAGTTTGCTGGGGTTTGACTCAGGCGACTGTGGCAAGGAAAAACTCCCTTAGACGGTATTAGGAAGAAACCTTGAGAGGAACCAGACTCAAAAGGGAACCCATCCTCATCTGGGTGACACACGGAGAGTGTGATATGAACAATGCCCTTTTCCCTGCATTAGTTGTGTGATGCAGATACAGCATGTGTAGAATGTTGTGTGTAAAATGTCCACATAGTGTTGGCAATGCTGCTTCGCTTTCTCCAGTCCTCAAAGAGCAGAACCCGGCTGGAGCCGGTCCATCTCTGGAGGCCCCCGGAGCTGACACAATCTCTGTGTGACTCGGGGGTGGGTAGAAGAAGGGAAACAAATGGAAAGGAATTAGCGTAGCTGCCATCCATAATATTAGCAGGCACTAGATGATGATGTGCATTTAATGGGACGTATTGGAGCACAAAGTTATGGGATGTATTACGTGTATGCCTGGCTAAAGAGATATGTCTTTAGTCTACGTTTGAACTGGGAGACTGTGCCTGAGCCCCGAACACTGTCAGGAAGACCGTTCCAAAGTTTCGGAGCTAAATACGAAAAAGCTCTACCCCCTTTCGTGGGACTCTGATATCCTGGGAACTACCGGAAGTCCGGAGTTTCGAGATCTTAAGGAGCGTGATGGATTGTAACGTGTTAGAAGACTGGCTAGATACGTGGGAGCTAAACCATTTAGGGTCTTGTAATGTAAGTAGAGCTAGTTTGTAATCAACTCTAAATTTAACAGGTAGCCAGTGCAGGGATGATAATTTTGGGGGTTTATATGGTCATACTTTCTTGACCTGGTAAGGACTCTGGCGGCAGCATTCTGGACTAACTGTAGCTTGTTTATTGAAGATGCAGGACGACCACCTAGTAACGCATTACAATAGTCCAGTCTGGAGGTCATGAACGCGTGAACTAGCTTTTCAGCATCAGATACAGATAAAATGCTCCTAAGCTTGGCGATATTTCTGAGGGGGTAGAAGGCTATTCTTGTAACATCGGAAATATGTTTTTCAAAGGACAAACTGCTGTCTAATATTACGCCCGGGCCCTTTCACTGTAGAGCTAGTAGTAATAGAACATCCTTCTAAGTACAGGTTGAATTGTGAGAGCTTCTGTGTACGGGTTTTTTGGGACCAATCAGTAATGTCTCCGTCTTATCAGGATCTAGTAATAGAAAATGATCAGCCATCCAATCTTTAATATCTTTAACGCACTCCGTTAATCTAGACGGTTTAGATATTTCATCTGGTTTTGATGAGATATATAACTGTGTATCGTCAGCGCAACAATGGAAACTAATCCCATGCCTTCTAATGATGTTGCCTAAGGGAAGCATGTATATGTTCATGTACATGTAGTTAGGACTTGAAGTTTTGTAGCGCGCCTTCAATTGAACAAAAAACCTGCGTAGAGACACCGAACCGCCAGGCCGTCGGCCATCTTCGATTGCACTACCCCGTCTTGTACGGGCGGGGCGTTGACTTGGAGCAATGTCAGAGGTGTGTCCCGTCCCCTGGTAGCCCTCGACTAACTCCTCCGTCTCTTCACCGAGGTAGAAAAGCAGACTTGGAGCACAGCGATTCATAGCAACCGTGTCCCTGTGTGTGTGTGTGTGTGTTCGTCGTGTAATCCATATCAACGTGTGTGAAGAATGATTTCCAGGTTTTCTATTTAAAAAAAAAAAAATAATAATAACAATAATGTTTTCTTAATCATAAATAAAGCTCAGTTTTTTTGTTCATACTTAAACCTACAAAGTAAAACACTGAGTGTAATCTGAAGCGGGAACATGCACTGGGAGTATATTTAAATGTATGTATAAGATAGAAATATTTAATTAAATAAATAAATATCCAGCCTGATCTACCTAAAAAAAAAAATATATATATCAAGGTATCTTTTTGGCATCAGATTATTATGTAGTTCAAGCAAGACTAGTCTTCGTTTTTTTTTACTTAATTTTCTATATGTAAGAGCTACTTTTTGCTAGTAAAGTCTATTCAATTTTCTCAGTAAAGTCTACTTAATTTAAGCATTTCCTTAGCCATTGTTTTGGCTTTGCTCTCCTCAACTCGG
Source organism: Hemibagrus guttatus (assembly GCA_033459395.1). Lineage (NCBI taxonomy): Eukaryota > Metazoa > Chordata > Actinopteri > Siluriformes > Bagridae > Hemibagrus > Hemibagrus guttatus. The sequence goes on along the minus strand of JAUCMX010000092.1, from coordinate 23,332 downwards.
AGTGTTTCAAAAGTGTATTTTTAATTGAAACTTGCCTCATTTCTTTTAAGCTTCCATATTACTTCACTTTGAGTGGACCCTACTTTTGTTTTCCTAAATGCACCGGTCTCATATCTAAAAGTCCCATTCCCTCACATCCTCCGGTTAGGAACTAGGCATTTCTTATGCATCGCAGTTAAAATGTGAATTGTGTAATTATGCATTTTGAAACGCAACTTCACCCAGCACAAGAATTAAAGTGAGGACATTTTTTTATTACGTACGCACACACACACTCCTGAACAGTCAGTTCTTTCAAAATGCACTTGGGGCCTGAATTTACACAGCATGAAATTATTTACCTCGGAGGACATTTGTTTTGCTTTCATCCCCCAAGCTCTGAGGAAGATCTGAAAAAACCCCAAATGTATATTTCAGTTTCTTAGGGTAGCTCAGTTCCAGGGTACAGATAAGGCCCCCTCAGGGACGCACAAGCACGTGCCACATCAGGAATACCGAAGTGCACCTCCGTTCCCTCGACGGCTATTCCAGCTTGCTTGTGGAGAACTCCGTCCCTGGCTCTGGTGACCACGAAGATGTTGAGGACAAATGTAGGAAGAGCTTCTTGGACGTCCGCAGCATCGTCGTCCTCGAAAACCTTTGACGACACACCAAAGAATAAAACCTACTTGAATACTAATACAAAGGACGCACATAGCTGTTGTTGCAGTATGTACAAATGATTTTATATATATATATATATTTGGTCCAGCGTAAAGGTAAGAATATCATCTGTTATCCATTTATTTTTTAATGCAATAAGGTGAAACGTTTAGATAAGGCGGCAGAATGTCGTCGTCATGAAGCTGAGCATCACTTTTTAAACCGTCCGTCTTGAAAAAGGCGTTATTATATACATACAGATACATAAGCGTATACACTATGTAGTCAAAAGTTTTGGGGCACCCCTCCAAATCATTGAATTCGGGTGTATAGAATCAAGCACCTAGGCATGCAGACCGCTTCTACAAACGTGTGTGTGAGAATGGGTCGCTCTCAGGAGCTCGGTGAATTCAAGCGTGGTTCCACCTGTGCAGTGAGTCCGTTGGTGAAATCTCCTCACTACAGAATATCCCACGGTCTACTGTTAGTGGTATTACAACAAAGCGATTGGGAACAGCAGCAAATCGGTCCACGAGGCGGTAGCCCACGTAAAAAACACAGATCGGGGTCGGCGCACAGTGCGCTGAGGTCGCCGACCTTCCCGCAGAGTCGGTAGGTACAGACCTCCAAACGTCGCGTGGCCTTCAGATGAGCGTCCCACAACTTTTGACTACGTAATGTGTGTGTACAAACAGGGCTTTTCCTTGCTCATCTCCACTTGTTGCAAGTCTATTCGTTACACTGTACTGTGATGAACCTGAAAACCTGAAAGGAGAAAGAAGAAACAACTTAAATTGAGGCGATTTAATTAAGGTTATAAGAAAGTACAGCTTCTATCCTGTCATCGTCATCATCATTATAATGTAAAGGTACAGTCCGTTCTTCCCACTAGTTATTGGGGAAGGTAAGCATTTGTTCGGAAGGCAGGCATATTTTGTCTATAAACTTATAATTGACATTTTATCACTGTTTTAGCTCAGTCTGCTTTGAAGGTTATGATTAATTACCACGTTTTCGCAGCAACACACATCATGAGCCAACACAAAGTACAACGCGGTTTTTAACATAGAAACACGAAGCAGGTGACATGAGCTCTTACCTTCACCATATTCAAGTGGTCGAAATGAATGATTTAACATCCACTTTTTGCTCTTGAAAAACCTTTAACTATCACGTTACTGCCATGTATGTGTACGTGTGGTGAACGCATTGGGTGCCTTCAGGGTATCCCCTAGTTGCATGGATATTGGGGGCGGGGTTATGGGAGTGTGCAGGAAAATTATTATAAAGGAGCTATGCCGGTGTCTAGCAGGATTTCTATAAACAACCCGGATTTATATCAAAAAAGGATAGGATTTATATCAAAAGCAATTCTTCTTCAATCTCAACATCGCCTTTTTGTGCCAATCCAAGGCTTAGTTATGGCACAGACCAAGCTGGCGATTAGCATTAGCCGCTAGCGCTAACGCGATTAGCGCTTAAAACATGCCGTTTATTCATTTGCGATGACACAAAAAGGCACCGAAGCACGTAAACATTAGACATCATTCTCACAAACCCCCCGGCCCGGTTTTTACGAAAAGTGTCTCGACAACAATATCGGGTATGGTGTCATATTCAGCTTACCACATTAGCCACAGCTACGAGCTAAAAGTGAACATGCTATACAGTCACCGGGCTTTCGCCAAGAAAAGTGGCCCAAATTTTTATACGGCTTACAGGAAGTTGTGGTTAATTGATTTTAATCCCCCTATTTAAAAGAAAAAATGTTTAAATCCATACTTTCTAAAGGCGACTCTACGCAGTCTGTACGCCGTATGACTGTAGTACGCGGCATTGAGCAGGAGTAGTATAGTTAAATACATCAGTGTCTCATCAAAGCGCGAGCTCCCCCTAGTGGCGAAACCGGTTAAGGCGCCTAATCAGCGGCGCTTGCGCCGGGGAATCCCGGGGGTTTGAGTCCCCGTACAGAGACACAGGTAAGGAAAGGTCCAAATAAATACATGCTTGATAAAATAAATGCTCCAACTTCTCTCCGTCTGTATTCCACAGGGTATCGTCTGAAGCTGCACTCTCGTACAGAGACACCTAACACATCCCATGGGTCTTCATTTTACTATCAGCTTTGTTGTGTGTAATCTCTTGCTCTGAATAAACGACTATTTATATGAAGCCACGTGCCAACTATTATTATTATTATTATTTTTTTTATTTTTCATCAGTCTGTATCTTTTCTAAACCATGTTGTCCTAAGAAGCATAACTTCAGTGCTCTAAACTAAAGTACTTTAAAAAAAAAAAAAAAAAAAAAAAAAACCCTTCATTTATGCTTAAGAAAACAGTTTTTTGTTCATATTTACACCTACAAAGTAAAACGCTAAGTTTAATCTGAAGCGGGAACATGCACTGGGAGTATGTTAAAGAAGAAAAAGAAAAGTGCTTAAATATATAAAAAATTTCAAACAGAACAAAATATATATATATATATATATATATACATATTCATAGTGTGTTCTATTGCAAATACCAACGTCACACATGAAAACATCTTGAACCAGCGCACTGGGAGAACCCTTTAGGCAGCTGAAAACCAGCAACTGTAAAACGTCCCCAAAAGGGAGTCCAATCGAACCCTCTGCCTTCAATGTCATCTATATGGCTTTCTGAGGAAGATCTGAAAAACCTCAAATGTAAAATTTCAGTTTTTTTAGGGTAGCTCAGTTCCAGGGTACAGATAAGGCCCCCTCAAAGGGGCGCACAAGCACGTGCCACATCAGGAATACCGAAGTGCACCTCCGTTCCCTCGACGGCTATTCCAGCTTGCTTGTGGAGAACTCCGTCCCTGGCTCTGGTGACCACGAAGATGTTGAGGACAAATGTAGGAAGAGCTTCTTGGGCGGGCCGCAGCAAACGTCGTTTCCCCGAAAACCTTTTACGACACACCAAAGAATAAAACCTACTTGAATACTAATACAAAGGACGCACATAGCTGTTGTTGCAGTATGTACAAATGATTTTATATATATATATATATTTGGTCCAGCGTAAAGGTAAGAATATCATCTGTTATCCAAATTTATTTTTTTAATGCAATAAGGTGAAACGTTTTGATAAGGCGGCAGAATGTCGTCGTCATGAAGCTGAGCATCACTTTTTAAACCCTCCGTCTTGAAAAAGGCGTTATTATATACATACAGATACATAAGCGTTAAAACACTATGTAGTCAAAAGTTTTGGGACACCCCTCCAAATCATTGAATTCGGGTGTATAGAATCAAGCACCCCAGGCATGCAGACCGCTTCTACAAACGTGTGTGTGAGAATGGGTCGCTCTCAGGAGCTCGGTGAATTCAAGCGTGGTTCCACCTGTGCAGTGAGTCCGTTGGTGAAATCTCCTCACTACAGAATATCCCACGGTCTACTGTTAGTGGTATTACAACAAAGCGATTGGGAACAGCAGCAACTCGGTCCACGAGGCGGTAGCCCACGTAAAATCACAGATCGGGGTCGGCGCACAGTGCGCTGAGGTCGCCGACCTTCTGCAGAGTCGGTAGGTACAGGGCCTCCAAACGTCGCGTGGCCTTCAGATGAGCGTCCCACAAAATTTTGACTACGTAATGTGTGTGTACAAACAGGGCTTACCTTGCTCATCTCCACTTGTTGCAAGTCTATTCGTTACACTGTACCCGTGATGAACCTGAAAACCTGAAAGGAGAAAGAAGAAACAACTTAAATTGAGGCGATTTAATTAAGGTTATAAGAAAGTACAGCTTCTATCCTGTCATCGTCATCATCATTATAATGTAAAGGTACAGTCCGTTCTTCCCACTAGTTATTGGGGAAGGTAAGCATTTGTTCGGAAGGCAGGCATATTTTGTCTATAAACTTATAATTGACATTTTATCACTGTTTTTTGCTCAGTCTGCTTTGAAGGTTATGATTAATTACCACGTTTTCAGCAGCAACACACATCATGAGCCAACACAAAGTACAACGCGGTTTTTAACATAGAAACACGAAGCAGGTGACATGAGCTCTTACCTTCACCATATTCAAGTGGTCGAAATGAATGATTTAACATCCACTTTTTTGCTCTTGAACACCTTTAACTATCACGTTACTGCCATGTATGTGTACGTGTGGTGAACGCATTGGGTGCCTTCAGGGTATCCGTAGTTGCATGGTTTTTGGGGGCGGGGTTATGGGAGTGTGCAGGAAAATTATTATAAAGGAGCTATGCCGGTGTCTAGCAGGATTTATATAAACAACAGGATTTATATCAAAAAAGGATAGGATTTATATCAAAAGCAATTCTTCTTCAATCTCAACATCGCCTTTTTGTGCCAATCCAAGGCTTAGTTATGGCACAGACCAAGCTGGCGATTAGCATTAGCCGCTAGCGCTAACGCGATTAGCGCTTAAAACATGCCGTTTTTTTCATTTTCGATGACACAAAAAGGCACCGAAGCACGTAAACATTAGACATCATTCTCACAAACCCCCGGCTGGTTTTTACGAAAAGTGTCTCGACAACAATATCGGGTATGGTGTCATATTCAGCTTACCACATTAGCCACAGCTACGAGCTAAAAGTGAACATGCTATACAGTCACCGGGCTTTCGCCAAGAAAAATGGCCCAATATTTCATACGGCTTACAGGAAGTTGTGGTTAATTGATTTTAATCCACCTATTTAAAAGAAAAAAAAGTTTAAATCCATACTTTCTAAAGGCGACTCTACGCAGTCCCGTACGCCGTATGACTGTAGTACGCGGCATTGAGCAGGAGTAGTATAGTTAAAAAACATCAGTGTCTCATCAAAGCGCGAGCTCCCCCTAGTGGCGAAACCGGTTAAGGCGCCTAATCAGCGGCGCTTGCGCCGGGGGATCGGGGTTCGAGTCCCAGTACAGAGACACAGGTAAGGAAAGGTCCAAATAAATAAATGCTTGATAAAATAAATGCTCCAACTTCTCTCCGTCTGTATTCCACAGGGTATCGTCTGAAGCTGCACTCTCGTACAGAGACACCTAACACATCCCATGGGTCTTCATTTTACTATCAGCTTTGTTGTGTGTAATCTCTTGCTCTGAATAAACGACTATTTATATGAAGCCACGTGCCAACTATTATTATTATTATTTTTTTTATTTTTCATCAGTCTGTATCTTTTCTAAACCATGTTGTCCTAAGAAGCATAACTTCAGTGCTCTAAACTAAAGTACTTTAAAAAAAAAAAACAAAAAAAAACACCCTTCATTTATGCTTAAGAAAACAGTTTTTTGTTCATATTTACACCTACAAAGTAAAACGCTAAGTTTAATCTGAAGCGGGAACATGCACTGGGAGTATGTTAAAGAAGAATAAGAAAAGTGCTTAAATATATAAAATTACAAACAGAACATATATATATATATATATATACATATTCATAGTGTGTTCTATTGCAAATACCAACGTCACACATGAAAACATCTTGAACCAGCGCACTGGGAGAACTTGAGTGCAGCTGAAAACCAGCAACTGTAAAACGTCCAAGAGGGAGTCCAATCGAACCCTCTGCCTTCAATGTCATCTATATGGCTTTCTGAGGAAGATCTGAAAAACCTCAAATGTATATTTCAGTTTCTTAGGGTAGCTCAGTTCCAGGGTACAGATAAGGCCCATCAGGGACGCACAAGCACGTGCCACATCAGGAATACCGAAGTGCACCTCCGTTCCCTCGACGGCTATTCCAGCTTGCTTGTGGAGAACTCCGTCCCTGGCTCTGGTGACCACGAAGATGTTGAGGACAAATGTAGGAAGAGCTTCTTGGACGTCCGCAGCATCGTCGTCCTCGAAAACCTTTGACGACACACCAAAGAATAAAACCTACTTGAATGCTAATACAAAGGACGCACATAGCTGTTGTTGCAGTATGTACAAATGATTTTTATATATATATATATATTTGGTCCAGCGTAAAGGTAAGAATATCATCTGTTATCCATTTATTTTTTAATGCAATAAGGTGAAACGTTTAGATAAGGCGGCAGAATGTCGTCGTCATGAAGCTGAGCATCACTTTTTAAACCGTCCGTCTTGAAAAAGGCGTTATTATATACATACAGATACATAAGCGTATACACTATGTAGTCAAAAGTTTTGGGACACCCCTCCAAATCATTGAATTCGGGTGTATAGAATCAAGCACCTAGGCATGCAGACCGCTTCTACAAACGTGTGTGTGAGAATGGGTCGCTCTCAGGAGCTCGGTGAATTCAAGCGTGGTTCCACCTGTGCAGTGAGTCCGTTGGTGAAATCTCCTCACTACAGAATATCCCACGGTCTACTGTTAGTGGTATTACAACAAAGCGATTGGGAACAGCAGCAACTCGGTCCACGAGGCGGTAGCCCACGTAAAATCACAGATCGGGGTCGGCGCACAGTGCGCTGAGGTCGCCGACCTTCTGCAGAGTCGGTAGGTACAGACCTCCAAACGTCGCGTGGCCTTCAGATGAGCGTCCCACAACTTTTGACTACGTAATGTGTGTGTACAAACAGGGCTTACCTTGCTCATCTCCACTTGTTGCAAGTCTATTCGTTACACTGTACTGTGATGAACCTGAAAACCTGAAAGGAGAAAGAAGAAACAACTTAAATTGAGGCGATTTAATTAAGGTTATAAGAAAGTACAGCTTCTATCCTGTCATCGTCATCATCATTATAATGTAAAGGTACAGTCCGTTCTTCCCACTAGTTATTGGGGAAGGTAAGCATTTGTTCGGAAGGCAGGCATATTTTGTCTATAAACTTATAATTGACATTTTATCACTGTTTTAGCTCAGTCTGCTTTGAAGGTTATGATTAATTACCACGTTTTCAGCAGCAACACACATCATGAGCCAACACAAAGTACAACGCGGTTTTTAACATAGAAACACGAAGCAGGTGACATGAGCTCTTACCTTCACCATATTCAAGTGGTCGAAATGAATGATTTAACATCCACTTTTAGCTCTTGAACACCTTTAACTATCACGTTACTGCCATGTATGTGTACGTGTGGTGAACGCATTGGGTGCCTTCAGGGTATCCGTAGTTGCATGGATATTGGGGGCGGGGTTATGGGAGTGTGCAGGAAAATTATTATAAAGGAGCTATGCCGGTGTCTAGCAGGATTTATATAAACAACAGGATTTATATCAAAAAAGGATAGGATTTATATCAAAAGCAATTCTTCTTCAATCTCAACATCGCCTTTTTGTGCCAATCCAAGGCTTAGTTATGGCACAGACCAAGCTGGCGATTAGCATTAGCCGCTAGCGCTAACGCGATTAGCGCTTAAAACATGCCGTTTATTCATTTGCGATGACACAAAAAGGCACCGAAGCACGTAAACATTAGACATCATTCTCACAAACCCCCGGCTGGTTTTTACGAAAAGTGTCTCGACAACAATATCGGGTATGGTGTCATATTCAGCTTACCACATTAGCCACAGCTACGAGCTAAAAGTGAACATGCTATACAGTCACCGGGCTTTCGCCAAGAAAAGTGGCCCAATATTTCATACGGCTTACAGGAAGTTGTGGTTAATTGATTTTAATCCACCTATTTAAAAGAAAAATGTTTAAATCCATACTTTCTAAAGGCGACTCTACGCAGTCTGTACGCCGTATGACTGTAGTACGCGGCATTGAGCAGGAGTAGTATAGTTAAATACATCAGTGTCTCATCAAAGCGCGAGCTCCCCCTAGTGGCGAAACCGGTTAAGGCGCCTAATCAGCGGCGCTTGCGCCGGGGGATCGGGGTTCGAGTCCCAGTACAGAGACACAGGTAAGGAAAGGTCCAAATAAATAAATGCTTGATAAAATAAATGCTCCAACTTCTCTCCGTCTGTATTCCACAGGGTATCGTCTGAAGCTGCACTCTCGTACAGAGACACCTAACACATCCCATGGGTCTTCATTTTACTATCAGCTTTGTTGTGTGTAATCTCTTGCTCTGAATAAACGACTATTTATATGAAGCCACGTGCCAACTATTATTATTATTTTTTTTTATTTTTCATCAGTCTGTATCTTTTCTAAACCATGTTGTCCTAAGAAGCATAACTTCAGTGCTCTAAACTAAAGTACTTTAAAAAAAAAAAAAAAAAAAAACACCCTTCATTTATGCTTAAGAAAACAGTTTTTTGTTCATATTTACACCTACAAAGTAAAACGCTAAGTTTAATCTGAAGCGGGAACATGCACTGGGAGTATGTTAAAGAAGAATAAGAAAAGTGCTTAAATATATAAAATTACAAACAGAACATATTTAAAAATATATATATATATACATATTCATAGTGTGTTCTATTGCAAATACCAACGTCACACATGAAAACATCTTGAACCAGCGCACTGGGAGAACTTGAGTGCAGCTGAAAACCAGCAACTGTAAAACGTCCAAGAGGGAGTCCAATCGAACCCTCTGCCTTCAATGTCATCTATATGGCTTTCTGAGGAAGATCTGAAAAACCTCAAATGTATATTTCAGTTTCTTAGGGTAGCTCAGTTCCAGGGTACAGATAAGGCCCATCAGGGACGCACAAGCACGTGCCACATCAGGAATACCGAAGTGCACCTCCTTTCCCCTCGACGGCTATTCCAGCTTGCTTGTGGAGAACTCCGTCCCTGGCTCTGGTGACCACGAAGATGTTGAGGACAAATGTAGGAAGAGCTTCTTGGACGTCCGCAGCATCGTCGTCCTCGAAAACCTTTGACGACACACCAAAGAATAAAACCTACTTGAATACAAATACAAAGGACGCACATAGCTGTTGTTGCAGTATGTACAAATGATTTTTTATATATATATATATATTTGGTCCAGCGTAAAGGTAAGAATATCATCTGTTATCCATTTATTTTTTAATGCAATAAGGTGAAACGTTTAGATAAGGCGGCAGAATGTCGTCGTCATGAAGCTGAGCATCACTTTTTAAACCGTCCGTCTTGAAAAAGGCGTTATTATATACATACAGATACATAAGCGTATACACTATGTAGTCAAAAGTTTTGGGACACCCCTCCAAATCATTGAATTCGGGTGTATAGAATCAAGCACCTGGGCATGCAGACCGCTTCTACAAACGTGTGTGTGAGAATGGGTCGCTCTCAGGAGCTCGGTGAATTCAAGCGGGGTTCCCCCTGTGCAGTGAGTCCGTTGGTGAAATCTCCTCACTACAGAATATCCCACGGTCTACTGTTAGTGGTATTACAACAAAGCGATTGGGAACAGCAGCAACTCGGTCCACGAGGCGGTAGCCCACGTAAAATCACAGATCGGGGTCGGCGCACAGTGCGCTGAGGTCGCCGACCTTCTGCAGAGTCGGTAGGTACAGACCTCCAAACGTCGCGTGGCCTTCAGATGAGCGTCCCACAACTTTTGACTACGTAATGTGTGTGTACAAACAGGGCTTACCTTGCTCATCTCCACTTGTTGCAAGTCTATTCGTTACACTGTACTGTGATGAACCTGAAAACCTGAAAGGAGAAAGAAGAAACTCAACTTAAATTGAGGCGATTTAATTAAGGTTATAAGAAAGTACAGCTTCTATCCTGTCATCGTCATCATCATTATAATGTAAAGGTACAGTCCGTTCTTCCCACTAGTTATTGGGGAAGGTAAGCATTTGTTCGGAAGGCAGGCATATTTTGTCTATAAACTTATAATTGACATTTTATCACTGTTTTAGCTCAGTCTGCTTTGAAGGTTATGATTAATTACCACGTTTTCAGCAGCAACACACATCATGAGCCAACACAAAGTACAATGCGGTTTTTAACATAGAAACACGAAGCAGGTGACATGAGCTCTTACCTTCACCATATTCAAGTGGTCGAAATGAATGATTTAACATCCACTTTTAGCTCTTGAACACCTTTAACTATCACGTTACTGCCATGTATGTGTACGTGTGGTGAACGCATTGGGTGCCTTCAGGGTATCCGTAGTTGCATGGATATTGGGGGGGGGGTTATGGGAGTGTGCAGGAAAATTATTATAAAGGAGCTATGCCGGTGTCTAGCAGGATTTATATAAACAACAGGATTTATATCAAAAAAGGATAGGATTTATATCAAAAGCAATTCTTCTTCAATCTCAACATCGCCTTTTTGTGCCAATCCAAGGCTTAGTTATGGCACAGACCAAGCTGGCGATTAGCATTAGCCGCTAGCGCTAACGCGATTAGCGCTTAAAACATGCCGTTTATTCATTTGCGATGACACAAAAAGGCACCGAAGCACGTAAACATCAGACATCATTCTCACAAACCCCCGGCTGGTTTTTACGAAAAGTGTCTCGACAACAATATCGGGTATGGTGTCATATTCAGCTTACCACATTAGCCACAGCTACGAGCTAAAAGTGAACATGCTATACAGTCCCCGGGGCTTTCGCCAAAAAAAGTGGCCCAATATTTCATACGGCTTACAGGAAGTTGTGGTTAATTGATTTTAATCCACCTATTTAAAAGAAAAATGTTTAAATCCATACTTTCTAAAGGCGACTCTACGCAGTCTGTACGCCGTATGACTGTAGTACGCGGCATTGAGCAGGAGTAGTATAGTTAAATACATCAGTGTCTCATCAAAGCGCGAGCTCCCCCTAGTGGCGAAACCGGTTAAGGCGCCTAATCAGCGGCGCTTGCCCCGGGGGGATCGGGGTTCGAGTCCCAGTACAGAGACACAGGTAAGGAAAGGTCCAAATAAATAAATGCTTGAAAAAATAAATGCTCCAACTTCTCTCCGTCTGTATTCCACAGGGTATCGTCTTTCAGCTGCACTCTCGTACAGAGACACCTAACACATCCCATGGGTCTTCATTTTACTATCAGCTTTTTTGTGTGTAATCTCTTGCTCTGAATAAACGACTATTTATATGAAGCCACGTGCCAACTATTATTATTATTTTTTTTTTATTTTTCATCAGTCTGTATCTTTTCTAAACCATGTTGTCCTAAGAAGCATAACTTCAGTGCTCTAAACTAAAGTATTTTAAAAAAAAAAAACACCCTTCATTTATGCTTAAGAAAACAGTTTTTTGTTCATATTTACACCTACAAAGTAAAACGCTAAGTTTAATCTGAAGCGGGAACATGCACTGGGAGTATGTTAAAGAAGAATAAGAAAAGTGCTTAAATATATAAAATTACAAACAGAACATATATATATATACATATTCATAGTGTGTTCTATTGCAAATACCAACGTCACACATGAAAACATCTTGAACCAGCGCACTGGGAGAACTTGAGTGCAGCTGAAAACCAGCAACTGTAAAACGTCCAAGAGGGAGTCCAATCGAACCCTCTGCCTTCAATGTCATCTATATGGCTTTCTGAGGAAGATCTGAAAAACCTCAAATGTATATTTCAGTTTCTTAGGGTAGCTCAGTTCCAGGGTACAGATAAGGCCCATCAGGGACGCACAAGCACGTGCCACATCAGGAATACCGAAGTGCACCTCCGTTCCCTCGACGGCTATTCCAGCTTGCTTGTGGAGAACTCCGTCCCTGGCTCTGGTGACCACGAAGATGTTGAGGACAAATGTAGGAAGAGCTTCTTGGACGTCCGCAGCATCGTCGTCCTCGAAAACCTTTGACGACACACCAAAGAATAAAACCTACTTGAATACTAATACAAAGGACGCACATAGCTGTTGTTGCAGTATGTACAAATGATTTTTTTATATATATATATATTTGGTCCAGCGTAAAGGTAAGAATATCATCTGTTATCCATTTATTTTTTAATGCAATAAGGTGAAACGTTTAGATAAGGCGGCAGAATGTCGTCGTCATGAAGCTGAGCATCACTTTTTAAACCGTCCGTCTTGAAAAAGGCGTTATTATATACATACAGATACATAAGCGTATACACTATGTAGTCAAAAGTTTTGGGACACCCCTCCAAATCATTAAATTCGGGTGTATAGAATCAAGCACCTAGGCATGCAGACCGCTTCTACAAACGTGTGTGTGAGAATGGGTCGCTCTCAGGAGCTCGGTGAATTCAAGCGTGGTTCCACCTGTGCAGTGAGTCCGTTGGTGAAATCTCCTCACTACAGAATATCCCACGGTCTACTGTTAGTGGTATTACAACAAAGCGTTTGGGGAACAGCAGCAACTCGGTCCACGAGGCGGTAGCCCACGTAAAATCACAGATCGGGGTCGGCGCACAGTGCGCTGAGGTCGCCGACCTTCTGCAGAGTCGGTAGGTACAGACCTCCAAACGTCGCGTGGCCTTCAGATGAGCGTCCCACAACTTTTGACTACGTAATGTGTGTGTACAAACAGGGCTTACCTTGCTCATCTCCACTTGTTGCAAGTCTATTCGTTACACTGTACTGTGATGAACCTGAAAACCTGAAAGGAGAAAGAAGAAACTCAACTTAAATTGAGGCGATTTAATTAAGGTTATAAGAAAGTACAGCTTCTATCCTGTCATCGTCATCATCATTATAATGTAAAGGTACAGTCCGTTCTTCCCACTAGTTATTGGGGAAGGTAAGCTTTTGTTCGGAAGGCAGGCATATTTTGTCTATAAACTTATAATTGACATTTTATCACTTTTTTAGCTCAGTCTGCTTTGAAGGTTATGATTAATTACCACGTTTTCAGCAGCAACACACATCATGACCCAACACAAAGTACAATGCGGTTTTTAACATAGAAACACGAAGCAGGTGACATGAGCTCTTACCTTCACCATATTCAAGTGGTCGAAATGAATGATTTAACATCCACTTTTAGCTCTTGAACACCTTTAACTATCACGTTACTGCCATGTATGTGTACGTGTGGTGAACGCATTGGGTGCCTTCAGGGTATCCGTAGTTGCATGGATATTGGGGGCGGGGTTATGGGAGTGTGCAGGAAAATTATTATAAAGGAGCTATGCCGGTGTCTAGCAGGATTTATATAAACAACAGGATTTATATCAAAAAAGGATAGGATTTATATCAAAAGCAATTCTTCTTCAATCTCAACATCGCCTTTTTGTGCCAATCCAAGGCTTAGTTATGGCACAGACCAAGCTGGCGATTAGCATTAGCCGCTAGCGCTAACGCGATTAGCGCTTAAAACATGCCGTTTATTCATTTGCGATGACACAAAAAGGCACCGAAGCACGTAAACATCAGACATCATTCTCAAAAACCCCCCGGGCTGGTTTTTACGAAAAGTGTCTCGACAACAATATCGGGTATGGTGTCATATTCAGCTTACCACATTAGCCACAGCTACGAGCTAAAAGTGAACATGCTATACAGTCACCGGGCTTTCGCCAAGAAAAGTGGCCCAATATTTCATACGGCTTACAGGAAGTTGTGGTTAATTGATTTTAATCCACCTATTTAAAAGAAAAATGTTTAAATCCATACTTTCTAAAGGCGACTCTACGCAGTCTGTACGCCGTATGACTGTAGTACGCGGCATTGAGCAGGAGTAGTATAGTTAAATACATCAGTGTCTCATCAAAGCGCGAGCTCCCCCTAGTGGCGAAACCGGTTAAGGCGCCTAATCAGCGGCGCTTGCGCCGGGGGATCGGGGTTCGAGTCCCAGTACAGAGACACAGGTAAGGAAAGGTCCAAATAAATAAATGCTTGATAAAATAAATGCTCCAACTTCTCTCCGTCTGTATTCCACAGGGTATCGTCTTTCAGCTGCACTCTCGTACAGAGACACCTAACACATCCCATGGGTCTTCATTTTACTATCAGCTTTGTTGTGTGTAATCTCTTGCTCTGAATAAACGACTATTTATATGAAGCCACGTGCCAACTATTATTATTATTTTTTTTTTATTTTTCATCAGTCTGTATCTTTTCTAAACCATGTTGTCCTAAGAAGCATAACTTCAGTGCTCTAAACTAAAGTACTTTAAAAAAAAAAAACACCCTTCATTTATGCTTAAGAAAACAGTTTTTTGTTCATATTTACACCTACAAAGTAAAACGCTAAGTTTAATCTGAAGCGGGAACATGCACTGGGAGTATGTTAAAGAAGAATAAGAAAAGTGCTTAAATATATAAAATTACAAACAGAACATATATATATATACATATTCATAGTGTGTTCTATTGCAAATACCAACGTCACACATGAAAACATCTTGAACCAGCGCACTGGGAGAACTTGAGTGCAGCTGAAAACCAGCAACTGTAAAACGTCCAAGAGGGAGTCCAATCGAACCCTCTGCCTTCAATGTCATCTATATGGCTTTCTGAGGAAGATCTGAAAAACCTCAAATGTATATTTCAGTTTCTTAGGGTAGCTCAGTTCCAGGGTACAGATAAGGCCCATCAGGGACGCACAAGCACGTGCCACATCAGGAATACCGAAGTGCACCTCCGTTCCCTCGACGGCTATTCCAGCTTGCTTGTGGAGAACTCCGTCCCTGGCTCTGGTGACCACGAAGATGTTGAGGACAAATGTAGGAAGAGCTTCTTGGACGTCCGCAGCATCGTCGTCCTCGAAAACCTTTGACGACACACCAAAGAATAAAACCTACTTGAATACTAATACAAAGGACGCACATAGCTGTTGTTGCAGTATGTACAAATGATTTTTTATATATATATATATTTGGTCCAGCGTAAAGGTAAGAATATCATCTGTTATCCATTTATTTTTTAATGCAATAAGGTGAAACGTTTAGATAAGGCGGCAGAATGTCGTCGTCATGAAGCTGAGCATCACTTTTTAAACCGTCCGTCTTGAAAAAGGCGTTATTATATACATACAGATACATAAGCGTATACACTATGTAGTCAAAAGTTTTGGGACACCCCTCCAAATCATTGAATTCGGGTGTATAGAATCAAGCACCTAGGCATGCAGACCGCTTCTACAAACGTGTGTGTGAGAATGGGTCGCTCTCAGGAGCTCGGTGAATTCAAGCGTGGTTCCACCTGTGCAGTGAGTCCGTTGGTGAAATCTCCTCACTACAGAATATCCCACGGTCTACTGTTAGTGGTATTACAACAAAGCGATTGGGAACAGCAGCAACTCGGTCCACGAGGCGGTAGCCCACGTAAAATCACAGATCGGGGTCGGCGCACAGTGCGCTGAGGTCGCCGACCTTCTGCAGAGTCGGTAGGTACAGACCTCCAAACGTCGCGTGGCCTTCAGATGAGCGTCCCACAACTTTTGACTACGTAATGTGTGTGTACAAACAGGGCTTACCTTGCTCATCTCCACTTGTTGCAAGTCTATTCGTTACACTGTACTGTGATGAACCTGAAAACCTGAAAGGAGAAAGAAGAAACAACTTAAATTGAGGCGATTTAATTAAGGTTATAAGAAAGTACAGCTTCTATCCTGTCATCGTCATCATCATTATAATGTAAAGGTACAGTCCGTTCTTCCCACTAGTTATTGGGGAAGGTAAGCATTTGTTCGGAAGGCAGGCATTTTTTGTCTATAAACTTATAATTGACATTTTATCACTGTTTTAGCTCAGTCTGCTTTGAAGGTTATGATTAATTACCACGTTTTCAGCAGCAACACACATCATGAGCCAACACAAAGTACAATGCGGTTTTTAACATAGAAACACGAAGCAGGTGACATGAGCTCTTACCTTCACCATATTCAAGTGGTCGAAATGAATGATTTAACATCCACTTTTAGCTCTTGAACACCTTTAACTATCACGTTACTGCCATGTATGTGTACGTGTGGTGAACGCATTGGGTGCCTTCAGGGTATCCGTAGTTGCATGGATATTGGGGGCGGGGTTATGGGAGTGTGCAAGAAAAATATTATAAAGGAGCTATGCCGGTGTCTAGCAGGATTTATATAAACAACAGGATTTATAT
Source organism: Hemibagrus guttatus (assembly GCA_033459395.1). NCBI lineage: Eukaryota > Metazoa > Chordata > Actinopteri > Siluriformes > Bagridae > Hemibagrus > Hemibagrus guttatus. The sequence goes on along the minus strand of JAUCMX010000092.1, from coordinate 6,843 downwards.
CAAAATAGGATAGGATTTATATCAAAAGCAATTCTTCTTCAATCTCAACATCGCCTTTTTGTGCCAATCCAAGGCTTAGTTATGGCACAGACCAAGCTGGCGATTAGCATTAGCCGCTAGCGCTAACGCGATTAGCGCTTAAAACATGCCGTTTATTCATTTGCGATGACACAAAAAGGCACCGAAGCACGTAAACATCAGACATCATTCTCACAAACCCCCGACTGGTTTTTACGAAAAGTGTCTCGACAACAATATCGGGTACGGTGTCATATTCAGCTTACCACATTAGCCACAGCTACGAGCTAAAAGTGAACATGCTATACAGTCACCGGGCTTTCGCCAAGAAAAGTGGCCCAATATTTCATACGGCTTACAGGAAGTTGTGGTTAATTGATTTTAATCCACCTATTTAAAAGAAAAATGTTTAAATCCATACTTTCTAAAGGCGACTCTACGCAGTCTGTACGCCGTATGACTGTAGTACGCGGCATTGAGCAGGAGTGGTATAGTTAAATACATCAGTGTCTCATCAAAGCGCGAGCTCCCCCTAGTGGCGAAACCGGTTAAGGCGCCTAATCAGCGGCGCTTGCGCCGGGGGATCGGGGTTCGAGTCCCAGTACAGAGACACAGGTAAGGAAAGGTCCAAATAAATAAATGCTTGATAAAATAAATGCTCCAACTTCTCTCCGTCTGTATTCCACAGGGTATCGTCTGAAGCTGCACTCTCGTACAGAGACACCTAACACATCCCATGGGTCTTCATTTTACTATCAGCTTTGTTGTGTGTAATCTCTTGATCTGAATAAACGACTATTTATATGATATTGAATAATATTATTATTATTATTATTTATTTATTTATTTTTATCAGTCTGTATCTTCTCTAAACCATGTTGTTCCAAGAAGCATAACTTCAGTGCTTTAAACTAAAGCACTTTTAAACAAACAAAAAAAACCCCGAAAAAAACCCTTCATTTATGCTTAAGAAAACAGTTTTTCCACGCCCACAGTTCAATACTCCCATAATGCACCTGTGCAAAACAAGATGCAAATACGTTCAAAAATGCCATTTGAAATTCGTTCATTTAGAAAATAATGAAATACTAGTCCTCGCCATGGCTAGTGGTCTGTCTGTAAATACTTAAAGGATGAAAAAAAGCTGTTTAATTTTTTACACCTACCGTCATCGAACTGGCCATGTCTTCTTCGTACCGTAAATACAGCCGATATTCTACTGTACTGTTGTACTTGGGTATGAGGTCGTGCCATTAGCCACACCTTACCAAGCACCTCATGCCAAGGCTTTGCCGTTGGCATGGGGGGGTAATACACCCTAATTAGTATTATTTTGTGTCTTCTGCCCTCAGCTAATTGTGAGTATTTAGCCTATGCGGCGAGCTAAACATAAATGAGTAAGCACCGAGGAGACAGAGCTGCATCCTTCAAAGCTTTACTGATGTACCACTTGTAATTGTTACTGTAAAACTGTAGCGGAAACAAAATAAAGGCACGAATAACCAAATGAACGGAAACGTGCAAATGAATGACACATTCAGAATTATTGCTACAGGTCAACGATTATCCCAAAGTCGTAACGTGAACGAATAAGCATTACATCACGCTAAAACCATGTGCTAACATGTGGCGTGCGATTAGCTTGAACAGACTCTGACAAGTAGCTCACTCCAATAACAGGCTGACTGCACCGGAACGCAAAGGTTTCGCCAATACACTAAACAAGGCACTCACATGCACACAAAATGAAGGCGATTCACATCAAACTTACAGATTATGCCTTATCCAAGGGCAGTGGGCAAAAGAAATAAGACGAGACACGGCACGTAGGTCCTCTCGCTCCGACCGCTGGTACAAAATGGCCGCGCTCTATTTTCTACTTTAAAGTTACTTGCGGCTTCCATCATATGACCACTAGAGGGCAGTGTTTGACCACAGAACAAACTGAGAGCCATCATTTTCTCATTCAAAGGCACCTTTGCAGAACAAATCACTAAGGACTTTCATTTACCACATTTATAACACAGAATACAATGACTAGGGACAGAATATTATCTCTTCAATTCAAGTTTGCTTGTATAGCGCTTTTAACAACGAACGCCGTCTCGAAACAGCCGTACAAAACACGAGAAACAAAAAAAACGGTGAAAAAAGTCCTAGATCTTAGACAAAATCATTCCTAGTGAGCGAGCCCGAGGCAACTGTGGCAAGGGAAAGCTCCCTAAGATGGTATTAGGAAGGGATCTTGAGAGGAACCGGACTCAAAGGGGAACCCGTCCTCATTCGGGTGACTCCAGAGAGTGTGATTATAAATCATTATGAACACTGGACAGCGTGATCATGAACAATGTCCTTTCGGCAGCCACGTACGGTTGGATGTTTGATGCAGATACAGCACATGTAGGACGGTAGTGTGTGTATTAATCAGGAGGCTGTTGTCGCCCTCCAGGTCCACATATGCTTCTCACCGAAGGTCTACTGGAGCTGGCACGATCTCTAGATGCCACGGGATGGGTAGACAAAGGGAAACAAGTGGAGAGGAATTACGTTTGGAGGTCTGTGAGACTGCGTCTGAGCCCCGAACACTGTCAGGAAGACTGTTCCAAAGTTTAGAACGCTCTACCTCCTTCTGTAGACTGTGATATTCTGGGAACTACCAGAAGTCCGGCGTTTTGTGATCTTAAGGTATAAGCGTATACACTACGTAGTCAAAAGTTTTGGGACACCCCTCCAAATCATTGAATTCGGGTGTATAGAATCAAGCACCTAGGCATGCAGACCACTTCTACAAACGTGTGTGTGAGAATGGGTCGCTCTCAGGAGCTCGGTGAATTCAAGCGTGGTTCCACCTGTGCAGTGAGTCCGTTGGTGAAATTTCCTCACTACAGAATATCCCACGGTCTACTGTTAGTGGTATTACAACAAAGCGATTGGGAACAGCAGCAACTCGGTCCACGAGGCGGTAGCCCACGTAAAACCACAGATCGGGGTCGGCGCACAGTGCGCTGAGGTCGCCGACCTTCTGCAGAGTCGGTAGGTACAGACCTCCAAACGTCGCGTGGCCTTCAGATGAGCGTCCCAGAACTTTTGACTACGTAATGTGTATGTACAAACAGGGCTTACCTTGCTCATCTCCACTTGTTGCAAGTCTATTCGTTACACTGTACTGTGATGAACCTGAAAACCTGAAAGGAGAAACTCGAAACTCAACTTAAATTGAGGCGATTTAATTAAGGTTATAAGAAAGTACAGCTTCTATCCTGTCATCGTCATCATCATTATAATGTAAAGGTACAGTCCGTTCTTCCCACTAGTTATTGGGGAAGGTAAGCATTTGTTCGGAAGGCAGGCATATTTTGTCTATAAACTTATAATTGACATTTTATCACTGTTTTAGCTCAGTCTGCTTTGAAGGTTATGATTAATTACCACGTTTTTAGCAGTAACACACATCATGAGCCAACACAAAGTACAATGCGGTTTTTAACATAGAAACACGAAGCAGGTGACATGAGCTCTTACCTTCACCATATTCAAGTGGTCGAAATGAATGATTTAACATCCACTTTTAGCTCTTGAACACCTTTAACTATCACGTTACTGCCATGTATGTGTACGTGTGGTGAACGCATTGGGTGCCTTCAGGGTATCCGTAGTTGCATGGATATTGGGGGCAGGGTTATGGGAGTGTGCAAGAAAAATATTATAAAGGAGCTATGCCGGTGTCTAGCAGGATTTATATAAACAACAGGATTTATATCAAAAAAGGATAGGATTTATATCAAAAGCAATTCTTCTTCAATCTCAACATCGCCTTTTTGTGCCAATCCAAGGCTTAGTTATGGCACAGACCAAGCTGGCGATTAGCATTAGCCGCTAGCGCTAACGCGATTAGCGCTTAAAACATGCCGTTTATTCATTTGCGATGACACAAAAAGGCACCGAAGCACGTAAACATTAGACATCATTCTCACAAACCCCCGACTGGTTTTTACGAAAAGTGTCTCGACAACAATATCGGGTATGGTGTCATTTCAGCTTACCACTTTAGCCACAGCTACGAGCTAAAAGTCTTCTTCTTCTTCTTTCGGCTTTTCCCTTCAGGGGTCGCCACAGCGAATCATCTCTCTCCACCTATCCCTATCTTCTGCATCCTGAACACTTGCACCCACTAGCTTCATATCCTCATTAATTCCATCCATATACCTCCTCTTTGGCCTTCCTCTTTGCCTCCTGCCTGGCAGCTCCATGTCCAACATTCTCCTACCAATATACTCACTGTCCCTCCTCTGAACATGTCCAAACCATCTTAATCTGGCCTCCCTAACTTTGTCCCCCAAACGTCCAACATGAGCTGTCCCTCTGATGTACTCATTCCTAATCCTGTCCAATCTTGTCACTCCCAAAGAGAACCTCAACATCTTCAGCTCTGCTACCTCTAGCTCTGACTCCTGTCTCTTCCTCAGTGACACTGTCTCTAAACCATACAGCATGGCCCCTCTCACCACTGTCCTGTACACCTTCCCCTTGATTCTCGCTGATATTTTCTGATCACACAGAACTCCCGACACCTTTCTCCACCCATTCCAACCTGCCTGCACTCGCTTCTTTACCTCTTTCCCACACTCTCCATTACTCTGGACTGTTGACCCCAAGTACTTAAACTCCTGTACCTTCTTCACCTCTTCACCCTGTAACCTTACTGTTCCACTTCCCTCCCTTTCATTCACACACATGTACTCAGTCTTACTACGACTGACCTTCATTCCTCTTCTCTCCAGCGCAAACTTCCACCTCTCCAGGTTTTCCTCCACCTGCTCCCTGCTCTCACTACAGATCACAATGTCATCTGCAAACATCATTGTCCAAGGAGACTCCTGTCTGACCTCCTCTGACAACTGGTCCATCACTATAGCAAACAGGAAGGGGGTCAGAGCCGATCCCTGATGCAGTCCCACCTCCACATTGAACTCCTCTGTCTGACCTACAGCACACCTCACCACTGTCCTGCTCCTCTCATACATGTCCTGCACCACTCTGACATACTTCTCCGCTACTCCTGACTTCCTCATACAGTACCACAGCTCTTCTCTTGGCACCCTGTCATATGCTTTCTCCAAGTCTACAAACACACAGTGCAACTCCTTCTGACCATCCCTATACTTCTCCATCGAAATCCTCAGAGCAAAAATTGCATCCGTTGTGCTCTTTCTGGGCATGAAGCCATACTGCTGCTCACAAATTTCCACTACCTTCCTTACCTAGCTTCCACTACTCTTTCCCATACCTTCATTGTATGGCTCATCAACTTTATCCCCCTATAGTTACTGCAAACTCTGCACGTCACCCTTATTCTTAAAGATCGGCACTAACACACTTCTTTCTCCATTCCTCAGGCATCCTCTCACTCTCTAAAACCCTGTTGAACAAATTAGCTAAAATTCCACTGCTGCCTCTCCCAGACACTTCCAGACCTCCACCGGAATGTCATCAGGACCAACTGCCTTCCCACTTTTCATCCTCTTCAAAGCCTTCCTGACTTCATCCTTTCTAATCTTATCTACTTTCTGTTCCACAGAGTTCACCCCTTCTACTCTTTTTTTCCCTCTCATTTTCCTCATTCATCAGCTCCTCAAAGTATTCCTTCCATCTCCTCTGTACACTCTCCTCACTTGTGAGCACCCTTCCATCTCTATCCTTAATAACTCTAACTTGCTGCACATCCTTCCCATCTCGATCCCTCTGCCTAGCTAACCTGTACAAGTCCTTCTCTCCTTCTCTAGTGTCTAACCTAGTGTACAACTCTTCATATGCCTTCTGCTTGGCCTTAGACACCTCCCTCTTCACTCTGCGCTGTAACTCCTTGTATTCCTGTCTATTCTCTTCAGTCCTGTCCATGTCCCACTTCTTCTTGGCTAACCTCTTCCTCTGGATACTATCCTGAACTTTCCTCATTCCACCACCAAGTCTCCTTATCTTCTTTCCTCCTTCCAGATGACACACCCAGCACCTTTCTCCCTGTCTCCCTGATCACTTCTGCTGTAGTTTCCCAGTCATCTGGCAGCACTACCTGACCACCCAGAGCCTGCCTCAACTTCTGTCTAAATTCCTCACAACATTCCTCCTTTTTCAGCTTCCACCACTTGGTTTTCTTCTCTATCTTTGACCTCTTCGTCTTACAGAGACCATCAAAGTCATCCTACACACCACCATCCTATGCTGTCTGGCTACACTCTCTCCCACTACCACTTTACAGTCACTAATCTCTCTTTCAGATTGCCTCTTCTACATAGGATGTAGTCTACCTGTGTTCTCCTACCTCCACTCTTGTAAGTCACTCTATTGCTCCTCCTCTTCTGAAAATAAGTGTTAACCACACCCATGTCCATCCTCTTAGCAAAGTCCACTACCATCTGTCCTTCAAGGTTCCTTTCCTTAAATCCAAACTTGCCCATCACCTCCTCCTCACCTGTGTTCCCCTCACCAACATGTCCATTAAAATCCGCTCCTATCACCACTCTCTTCACCCGTGGGAATACTCTCCATCACCTCATCTAATTCACTCCAGAATCTCTCTTTCTCCTCTAACTCACAACCTACCTGTGGGGCATAACCACTAACAACATTCAACATCACCCCTTCAATCTCTAACTTCAGACTCATCACCCTGTCTGACACTCTCTTCACCTCCAGAACATTCCTCACAAACTCCTCCTTCAGGACCACACCTACCCCATTTCTCTTACTATCCACAACCATAATAAAACAGCTTGAATCCTGCTCCTATACTACGAGCTTGCTACCCTTCCACCTGGTCTCCTGTAC
>JAUCMX010000091.1:0-29617 GCA_033459395.1 Hemibagrus guttatus | reverse complement strand
TTTAATTTTAAATTCTAGTAAAATATTTCTAATAATTACATTCTTGAACATTGAACATATCACATAATTATATATTTTATTGATTCTGTAAATTAGAGAATTGTTGTGTAAACACCAGAAAGGCGGATTAATGTTAGAAGCAGCAAGTGGAAAAAATTTTGGTTTATTTGAGAATAAGAGTTTCTTTAAAATTTGATTATTAAGGCTTAATTAAACTTTTAAATGCTCAGCTGAACAGTTAAATATGAAAAATAAAACTTTTTACTTTTACTTATTCCTATGACAGTTTAGTATTTCTTCTCTGAAATTAGCTTAGGCACTAAGAGTAACCAGGGCGGGGGTTGGGGTATTATATCAGCAGTATGTTGATAGAAGAACAAGTATACTCTATGTCAAAAAGGGTTTTTTACTGTGAAAAGTAGCATCATCATCTCAGAGAATGTGAGCAGGTTGTGTGGTGCTCTAGACTTGACCCACAAAAAGATAAGCGACTGCGCCATCTTGTGTTCACTAAAGAAAAAAAACCTTAACACACTAGCATGTAACTTTCTCTAAAGCATTGGAAGAGCTGTTTTTTACAAAACTGTGTGACAAAATTGTGTGAAGGTTTTTGTACAGTGCGCTGGATTTCCTGTCACTGTGGGCCCCAGAGCACAGTAGTATAGGCAGAGTCTGATACAGCAGCAGAGGAGATGATCAGATCCACTTTCTTATTTGGTTTTATCTAGTTTTAGGGGACAATCGTGGATGAGGGGGTTTGAGCCTCAGTGCCCATTTTCACTGGCTTCAATAATAAGCAGCAGAAACTCAGGTCTTGATCCAGGTTTTTGTCGATACCAGTGGAGACTGTAAACTGATCCAGTATATGTGCAGGACAGTGAGATGTTGCTGCCTTCCTTGAAAATACATTGGTTTGATCTGGTTTAATGCTATTGTCAGCGGGCCTCTGCTAAAAAAAACATTACAACAATATTGTGACATTTTAATCATAAACACACATTTCACATGAAAAATTGTGTCTTCTTAATTAGAAAAAAAAAAATATTTTGTGTGCAGTGTATATGACTTACCAACATCAGCAAGAGTGAAAAACACCACGAAGAGGAACAACATTGTTTTTCCTGAGTGTTTAGTTCAAACCTCTAGCTTTAGAAATGAATGCCAGTGTTACTATTTGATGTACATCTCCACCTCTAGCTCCACCCACTTGTATTTATGTATATTCATGACAACTGTGCTGTTCTAAATACTGTTTATATAAATCTCTGTAGAAATATTTTTGCAATAATAATAAAATATAGTCCTAAGAAGCCATGGATTCACTCATAACATTTACTCAGTTCCATTCCCTCATTGTTCTGTGGAATTCTATGTAAGACAGTTTTACTGGATTAAATGTATGTTGCAGTGGTATTTATTGGATTTGTGTGTAGAAATTTGTTTTGTTTGTTTTCCTTCCTCTGTGTGTCATGTGTGCAGCAGAAAGCAGCTTACTGTTAGAACCACTAAGTAAGAAAATAAGGTTTATTTGAGAATAAAGAAGAAATATTTATACAAACTTTAATTAAACCCTTAATGATAAGTCCTAACAAACACACAAGCTTAGAGGTAGTTAAATAGAAAAAATAAAATGTTCCTGTACTCAAGATAGCACCAGAAGTGAAAGAACAATAAAGGCAGAGTTTCAGATGAGTTCAGTGTTTCTGACACAGCAGGTGCTTTTGTTTGTCACAGAAATGACATTAGATGAGTATTTATTCTTATTACAGTTTAGTCTTAAGTGGCCAGATGTGTACAGTTGTGTAGTATGAAAGGGTCAGTGATTAGTTCTCGTAGTTTGTGCTCTGCTTCACATAGCAAGGTTTCTAAGTCTGTAAGCAGCTTTACTGTTTTTACCACCATGTTTGTCTCTTTACTCAACCTTTATTCTGTAGGCAAACAACCCAGGCAAGATTATATAAAAATTAAAACATTTACAAATTGTTTTGGTGAAATATGTTCATGGTTGTTAAAGTGGAGGTGTCAAAATACATTAGAAACAGAAAAAGCAGAATTCAGATTTCAGCCACAGCAACATCTGTCATGTTCTCCTAGAGAACTAAAGAATTAAATTCATTATTTTCCTCAACATTCTACAAACAATATGCCATAATGACAATGTAAAAGAAGTTTGTTTGAAATCTTTGCAAATTTATTAAAAAATAAGAAAATAAAATCACATGTACATGAGTATTCCCAGCCTTTGCTCAATACTCTGTTGAAGCACCCCTTTGGCACCAATTACAGCCTCAGATCTTTTTGAGTATGATGCTACAAGCTTGGCACACCTATTTTTAGGCAGTTTCTCCCATTCTTCTCTGCAGGACCTCTCAAGCTCCATCAGGTTGGATGGGGCGTGTCAGTGCACAGCCATTTTCAGATCTCTCCAGACATGTTCAAGTCTGGGCTCTGGCTGGGTCACTCAAGGACATTCATAGAGTTGTCCTTTAGCTACTCCTTTGTTATCTTGGCTGTGTGCTTAGGGTCATTGTACTATTGGAAGAGGAACCGTCGCCCAGTCTGAGGTCTAGAGCACTCTGGAGCAGGTTTTCATCAAGGATGTCTCTGTACATTGCTGCATTCATCTTTACCTCCATCTTGACTAGTCTCCCAGTTCCTGCCACTGAAAAACATCCCCACAGCATGATGCTGCCACCACCAGACATGACGCTTGCCATTCTGGTTCCCCCTTGTCTGGGGGAAGAAGCTGTTACAGAGGCTGCCAGTGATGATCCAGATGTTCTGAAACCTTCTGTCAGATAGCAGAAGGGTGGAGGTTATATCCATAAGTTGGTGGCTTTATAAAATAATGTTTTTTGTAAGGATCTTCATTAAAGGTCAGAGAGACCCTGATGTTTCCAGTGTTTTTTACAATCTGCTGTAGGTTCTTGTGCTCTGAGACTCAGTTTCACATAGTGAACAGTGGTACAGTTGTTCAGGATGCTAGCAATATATTTTCCTGAATGTAGTGATGAGGATGAGAGGGAAGTGTGTGTTCTGTCTCTGCAGGAAATTGAGACTCTTATGGGATTTTCTAGCTCAGAAAAGATCCTCTGTGATGTGCATCTAAGACTGTCTACATGATCAGACCAGCAGAGGAGCACAGATTAATCACTGAGGATGAGTAGTCATAGATTTGCCTCTAAATGAACATACTGTCTCCTAATAATACAACATGTGTCAAAAATATAAACTCTGTATAAATCACAATAGAGACCTAATATAGCATGTACATTCAAAATTATCAGTAGAACTTCTTTCAGTATAACAAAATTATGTGAAAGTTTTTGTACAGTGCAGCTGGATTTCCTGTCACTGTGGGCCTCAGAGCACAGTAGTATAGAGCAGAGTCTGATACAGCAGCAGAGGAGATGATCAGATCCACTTGTTTATCATCAGCTTTAGCAGATATTCTTGGGTCAGTGTTGAAATTGCAGTTCCACTTTGAACAATATAAAGAAGGAACTCAGGTTTAGATTTTGGATATTGTCTGTACCAGTGCAGGTAGTCTGATGCACCACTTTTTTTGTATTTGCAGGACAGAGTAACATCATCACCTTCATCTACAGCTTTATGAGTGAAAAGTGGCTCTATTGAATCTGCCATGGAGTCACCTGTCATAGAGAAGAGATCATACTGATTTTAATCTTTAAATAATCAACAGGAAATACTTAAGTCAGACCACACACTGCATTTTCACACTGCATCACCACACAGACTAATATTTAATATAATATAGTTAATATTTCTGCAATAACAAAAAGTCAATGTTAACTCACCTAGTGAAAGGCACAGATACATGAATATAACAGTGAACATGATGACTGGTCTTAGCTCAGTGAAAATAGTCCAGATCTTTCTGTAATCTAATATGTTAACACCATAAAGCTTCAAAATTGCTCCACCCCACAGCATCACATGACAGTGTCACCAATGTTGTTGTCAGATTGTTGATTCTTACTGAAACATCCTGGCTTTACATTCAGCCTCATATGGGGATATTGTCCAGAGCACATTTAAGCAAACACATACTGAAAGCAGGGAATTAATGTATGTATGTAAAAATGATCAGTTTAATCTAGTAAATATAGACTTTAGATGAGTATTTATTCTTATTACAGTTTAGTCTTAAGTGGACAGTTGTGTTGTTTAATTAGAATGCTATCTTTGAAATTAGCTTAGGCACTAAGAGTAACCAGGGCAGGGGTTAGGATATTATATCAGCAGTATGTATGATAGAAGAACAAGTATACTCTATGTCACAAAGGTTTTACTGTGAAAAGTAGCATCATCATCTCAGAGAATGTGAGCAGGTTGTGTGGTACTCTAGTACTTGACTCACAATAAGATAAGCGACTGCGCCATCTTGTGTTCACTGAAGAGAAAATCCTTGACACACTAGCATGTAACTTTCTCTAAAGCATTGGAAGAGCTGCTTTTACAAAACTGTGTGACAAAATTGTGTGAAGGTTTTTGTACAGTGCAGCTGGATTTCCTGTCACTGTGGGCTGCAGAGCACAGTAGTATAGAGCAGAGTCTGATACAGCAGCAGAGGAGATGATCAGATCCACTTTCTTACTCGTTTTATCTAGTTTTATGGACAATCGTGGATGAGGTGGTTGAGCCTCAATGACAGTTTCACTGGCTTCAATAATAAGCAGCAGAAACTCAGGTCTTGATCCAGGTTTTTGTCGATACCAGTGGAGACTGTAAACGGATCCAGTATATGTGCAGGACAGTGAGATGTTGCTGCCTTCATTGAAAATACATTGGTTTGATCTGGTTTAATGCTATTGTCAGCAGCCTCTGCTATAAAAACATTACAACAATATTGTGACATTTTAATCATAAATCACACATTTCACATGGAAAATTGTGTCTTCTTAATTAGAAAAAAATAATATTTTGTGTGCAGTGTATATGACTTACCAACATCAGCAAGAGTGAAAAACACCACGAAGAGGAACAACATTGTTTTCCTGAGTGTTTAGTTCAAACCTCTAGCTTTAGAAATGAAATGCCAGTGTTACTATTTGATGTACATCTCCATCTCTAGCTCCACCTACTTGTATTTATGCATATTCATGACAACTGTTCTGTTCTAGATACTGCTTATATAAATCTTTGTAGAAATATTTTGCAATAATAATAAATATAGTCCTAAGAAGCCATGGATTCACTCATAACATTTACTCAATTCCATTTCCTCATTGTTCTGTGGAATTCTATCTGACAGTTTTACTGGATTAAATGTATGTTGCAGTGGTATTTATTGCTTTTGTGTGTAGAAATTTGTTGTGTTTGTTTTCCTTCCTCTGTGTGTCATGTGTGCAGCAGAAAGCAGCTTACTGTTAGAACCATTAAGTAAGAAAATAAGGCTTATTTGAGAATGAAGAAGAAATATTTATACAAACTTTAATTAAACCCTTAATGCTCAGTCATAACCAACACACAAGCTTAGAGGTAGTTAAATAAAAAAATAAAAATGTTCCTGTACTCAAGATAGCACCAGAAGTGAAAGAACAGTAAAAGCAGAGTTTCAGATGAGTTCAGTGTTTCTGACACAGCAGGTGCTTTTGTTTGTCACAGAAATAACATTAGATGAGTATTTATTCTTATTACAGTTTAGTCTTAAGTGGCCAGATGTGTACAGTTGTGTAGTATTAAAGGGTCAGTGATTAATTCTTGTAGTTTGTGCTCTGCCTCAGTTAGAAAGGTTTCTAAGACTGTAATCAGTTTTACTGTTTTTACCACCATGTTTGTCTCTTTACTCAACCTTTATTCTGTAGGCAAACAACCCAGGCAAGATTATATAAAAATTAAAACATTTACAAATAGTTTTGGTGAAATATGTTCATGGTTGTTAAAGTTGAGGTGTCAAAATACATTAGAAACAGAAAAAGCAGAATTCAGATTTCAGCCACAGCAACATCTGTCATGTTCTCCTAGAGAACTAAAGAATTAAATTCATTATTTTCCTCAACATTCTACAAACAATATGCCATAATGACAATGTAAAAGAAGTTTGTTTGAAATCTTTGCAAATTTATTTAAAAAAAAAATAAAAAAAATAAAATCACATGTACATGAGTATTCCCAGCCTTTGCTCAATACTCTGTTGAAGCACCCCTTTGGCACCAATTACAGCCTCAAATTTTTTTGAGTATGATGCTACAGGCTTAGCACACCTATTTTTAGGCAGTTTCTCCCATTCTTCTCTGCAGGACCTCTCAAGCTCCATCAGGTTGGATGGGGAGTGTCGGTGCACAGCCATTTTCAGATCTCTCCAGACATGTTCAAGTCTGGTCTCTGGCTGGGTCACTCAAGGACATTCATAGAGTTGTCCTTTTGCCACTCCTTTGTTATCTTGGCTGTGTGCTTAGGGTCGTTGTACTATTGGAAGATGAACCGTCGCCCCAGTCTGAGGTCTAGAGCACTCTGGAGCAGGTTTTCATCAAGGATGTCTCTGTACATTGCTGAATTCATCTTTACCTCCATCTTGACTAGTCTCCCAGTTCCTGCCACTGAAAAACATCCCCACAGCATGATGCTGCCACCACCACCAGACATGACGCTTGCCATTCTGGTTCCCCCTTATCTGGGGGAAGAAGCTGTTACAGAGGCTGCCAGTGATGATCCAGATGTTCTGAAACCTTCTGTCAGATCGCAGAAGGGTGGAGGTTATATCCATAAAGTTGGTGGCTTTATAAAATAATGTTTTTTGTAAGGATCTTCATTAAAGGTCAGAGAGACCTTGATGTTTCCAGTGGTTTTTACAATCTGCTGTAGGTTCTTGTGCTTTGAGACTCAGTTTCACATAGTAAACAGTGGAACAGCTGTTCAGGATGCTAGCAATATATTTTCCTGAATGTAGTGATGAGGATGAGAGGGAAGTGTGTGTTCTGTCTCTGCAGGAAATTGAGACTCTTATGAGATTTTCTAGCTCAGAAAAGATCCTCTGTGATGTGCATCTAAGACTGTCTCCATGATCAGACCAGCAGATGAGCACAGACTGATCACTGAGGATCAATAGTGATAGATTTGTCTCTAAATGAACATACTGTCTCCTAATAATACAACATGTGTCAAAATATAAACTCTGTATGAATCACAATAGAGACTACTATAGCATGTACATTCAAAATCATCAGCAGAGCTGCTTTCAGTATAACAAAACAGTGTGAAAGTTTTTGTACAGTGCAGCTGGATTTCCTGTCACTGTGGGCCGCAGAGCACAGTAGTATAGAGCAGAGTCTGATACAGCAGCAGAGGAGATGATCAGATCCACTTGTTTATCATCAGCTTTAGCAGATATTCTTGGGTCAGTGTTGGAAATTGCAGTTCCACTTTGAACAATATAAAGAAGGATCTCAGGTTTAGATTTTGGCTATTGTCTGTACCAGTACAGGTAGTCTGATCCACCACTTTTTTTGTATTTGCATCTTGTGTTCACTGAAGAGAAAAACCTTAACACTCTAATAAATAAAACCCTGCAAACAGGTCATACAGACACACATATATACATACTCTAGATTAGTATTTATATATTAGACCTTATATTTAAATTGTATTTACAACACCAGGTAGTTTTTGGTGTCTTTATAACACTGATGCATTTTTCAATCAATACTGCTGCTTTTGTCATTGTGTTAGTTTCTGTATTTTCTTTACATTATTTTAAAGCAGAAAAAGAAATAAGAAGGAAAAACTAAAAGGAAACAGATGTTGAAATCAGTTTAAAAACTCAACAACTAAACTCAACAGGCCATTGGGTAATATTTTATGTTCACATGATGTTAGAAGGATGTACTACTACTACTAGCTCGACAGTGAAAGACCTGGGCGTAATATTAGACAGCAACTTGTCTTTTGAAAATCATATTTCCAATATTATTAAAACAGCCTTCTTCCACATTAGAAATATCGCAATCTGAGAAACTTTTTATATGTATCTGATGCAGAAAAGCTAGTTCATGCATTCATGACCTCCAGACTGAACTATTGTAATGCATTACTAGGTGGTTGTCCTGCACATTTAATAAACAAGCTACAGTTAGTCCAGAATGCAGCCGCCAGAGTTCTTACTAGGTCAAGAAAATATGATCATATAACCCCAATATTATCATCCCTGCACTGGCTACCTGTTAAATTTAGAATTGATTATAAACTATCACTACTTACGTACAAGGCTCTAAATGGTTTAGCTTCCACATATCTAGCCAGTCTTCTAACACGTCACAATCCACCACGCTCCATAAGATCTCAAAATTCTGGACTTCTGGTAGTTTCCAGAATATCAAAGTCTACAAAAGGGGGTAGAAAGTTTTCGTATTTAGCTCCTAAACTTTGGAATAGCCTTCCTGACAGAGTTCGGGGCTCAGGCACCGAGTCTCCCAGTTCAAACGTAGACTAAAGACATATCTCTTTAGCCAGGCATACATTTAATACATCCCATAATCTTGTGCTCCAGTACATCAGAATCAGAATCAGAAAAGTTTTTATTGCCAGGTACAGCAAAGGTTTCGCGAAGAGCACTTTACAGTACTAGGAATTTGTCTTGGTGTCAGGTGCAAACATATACACAGATAAAATTTTAAAATAATAAAATAAACTATAATAAATTAAATAAAGCTGTTAGCAGCAAGTGACTTACGAGTTGCAATTTACAATGTAAAAGTGTAAGTGAAATTGAAGGAGACTGTCCAAACATATATACAGATAAAGTATGTACACAATCGAGAATGATAATAAATATGTACACAGAAGTTTGAATGTGCATGAAAAGAAGAGCAATTTAGAATGTAAAGTTGAGTGAAAGTGACTGTCCAAATATGTATATCCTGTATGTACAATCGAGAATGAAATAAATATTGTATACAGAAGTTTGCAGAAGATGTAGTGCAATTTAGAATGTGAAAATGTCATGGTTATCTGTAAGTAATTGGGGGAGGGGGGTCATCTGGGGGTAAGTGGGGCACTGTTCAGCAGGCTGACTGCAGTGGGAAGAAACTGTTCTTGTGGTGTGAGGTCCTGGTCCTGATGGACTGGAACCTTTTTCCAGAGGGGAGGGACCGAAAGAGTTCATTTTCGGGATGAGAGGGTTCGGCTGTGATCTTGGCTGCACGTCTCCGGGACCTGGAGACGTACAGCTCTTGGAGAGATGGGAGACCGCAGCCAATCACCTTCTCAGCTGAATGGATAACATGCTGCAGTTTGGCCTTGTCCCTGGCTGTAGCTGCAGCAAACCAGACCATGATGGAGGATGTGAGGATAGATTTGATGATGGCAGTGTAAAGTTAACCAACATCTTCACAGGGAGGAGAAACTTCTCCAGCTGCCGCAGGAAATACATACTTTTCTGAGCCTTCTTGGTGAGACACCTGATGTTCTGATCCACTTGAGCTCCATGGTGATGGTGGTGTCTAGGAAATGGAAGCACTCAACAGATGTCACCAGAGAATCACAGAGGATGAGGGGGGCTGGGTCCTTCCTGAAGTCCACTATCATCTCCACTGTCTTTATGGAGTTGAGCTCCAGGTTGTTCATGCTGCACCATGACACCAGATGATCCATCTCACCCCTGTAGGCCGACTCGTCCCCATCAGAGATGATCTGATTAAATGCACATTATCATCTAGTGCCTAATAATATTATGAACAGCAGCTATGCTCCTGTAACTCCTTGGAAGAATAAGCTTCCAACCAACAACTCTAATTTTCTTTAAGTTTGTCCCACCCATGTAAATCCAGGGCTCGTCTGGGATTTGAACCCAGGACCTCTCGCACCCTAAGCGAGAATCACACCCCTAGACCAACGAGCCAGGTTTTCCTTGTTGACCGGCTGTGCACTGATGGATGTTCAGTGTACTCTGCAACTGTTCTGCCTTCCTGTTCGTATGGACTGGGGTCTGAGCAACAGGAACTCAGTTAAACAAAGTCAAGTTAACATTAAAGAGAGGGCTCCTGTGGGATTAGAACCTTTTTGGAACCCTCAGGAACCCAGCAGCCAAGTGTGAACCAAGTAAGCAGCTCTTGGCACTAGGCCAAATACATCATGAATCTCAGATGATATGATGAGCAAAACCCAAGTCTTGTGAAACAACGAGTTAATGAGAAAGGAAGGGCTCATCCAGGTTTTTGGACCTCTCACATCCAAAGTGAGAATCATCGCTTGTTAGGGATGTTTTTGCACTAATGCAATTTCACTGTACCCTGCAAACGTGTTCCTGTGTTTTAGTCTTAGATGTGGCTGTGTTTGTTTTGACTACTGGGTCTATGTTAATCAGGACTGCTGGCTTTAAATCCTTCAACAGTTACACTGCTCATGTTTTGGGTCACTAAAACATCAAAATCTCTGTTTCACATGAAATCTGTATTTTCCCAAACTAATCCATCAAATGGCACCACAAAAAAAGAAAGTTCACAAACCTGTTACTTAACATCGTCTAGTCAGAAATCGTTTCTGTCATTTGTCAGAGAGTCAAACATTTCCTAAAGATAAAGAATCTTCTGCTTTTCTATCATAATTGTCTGTTTTGCTTTGTTTTGCTTGTCAAGAGCAATCTGTACTGTGGGGGCCCCTTTTTAAAAGAGATATCAAAGATATGTAAATCAGCTGCAAGAAAAATGATGAAGGATCAAAACTGAATTAGGTCGACTTAAAGGGTACATAATTCAGAAATCTAAACATCCACTGTTTTAAAAAAAAAAAAAAAATTTAATCATTAATTATCTTTTCATGTGTCTGAATGTCAAAAAGGCTACAAATAAACCTGCATCTTCATTGTTTTGCTATACTACAATAGTTTATAAAATAATAATAGCACACCCAACTTAAAATGCAACATTAGAGTTGAACTCTATTTTCTGTTTAGGTGGTTCACCTAGGTTAGGTTGGGTGGTTTTGTGTTAAGTGAGTAGTGACGCAGGAATTTGCTACACGAGTCAGCGTTCACGGCCCTCCGAGCATTCGGCTACTCGAGCCATGACTCTAAGGGTAGATCAGCCGCTGGACGAAACACGGGTTAGTACGTGTTATCCATTGCGTCACGGGGCCCACAGGCAATTTGGGGAAGTGAGGTCCTACCTGCTTTTGCTTTTCAAGGTGCTTGACAAAGGACAAGGACAATAAAAACACTTGATTTATCAGTATTAACAAATAAAACAGTTGAGTATTGGAATAGTGTAGTTTAGTTTCTGTGGTACTACAAAACCTATACAGAATCCTGCACTTCAACAGAGGACCTGTCAAGCTGATTAGATATTGTTTAAAGGGTATTAGTTCAGCTACTGAGCTTGACAATCTAGGGTTGGTTTAGTGTGTCAGGATGGCCGAGTGGTCTAAGGTGCTGTGTTTAAGTTGCAATCTTCCCTGGAGGTGTGGGTTCAAGTCCCACTTCTGACAAGGGGGTCTTCCCTTTGTGTAGTGATTCTGTACAGAAGTCTGTTGTTGCCCATTGAAAGCAATTCTGGGAG
This sequence comes from Hemibagrus guttatus, assembly GCA_033459395.1. NCBI lineage: Eukaryota > Metazoa > Chordata > Actinopteri > Siluriformes > Bagridae > Hemibagrus > Hemibagrus guttatus. The sequence goes on along the minus strand of JAUCMX010000091.1, from coordinate 18,104 downwards.
ACAGGGGTGGCTTAAGTGGTCAAGGGTTCTTGATCTACAGGTCCCTGAGAAAAACTCTATAGTGCTTCTCTAGGAGTGCTGTAGTGTGCCTGACCCTGTACTCTGCCCCAATTTCCAAAGTTGGGATATGTGAAGGAAGTATTTGATTTGTGATCTATGGTTGTGAATTCCAGGCAGTGCTGAGCAGAGACAAGGCCAGACCCAGATTGGGGAACATCATTCTCCCTTGGGCAGATAGAAGCAATCATGCTCTGTTTTTTTATTTCTCCTTTTTTAGTTTTCTGATCATCTGTCCCCCCATAGGTGGGACTCTGTGGCAATCACCATTAACTGGGTGACACTTGACCAGTGAGAAGCCCCAAAAGAAAATAAAAAGGGGGGTGGAGCTACCAGTTTAAAATGCAGTACATTGTTTCAGATTATTGGTTCAGTGTTTTCATGCTAGTCTAATGTTTGTTTGTTTGTTGCTTGTACTTCATTTACACTTATATTAGCTCCATTGGTTTGAGAACATGTAAGACTGTGTGTGCACCTACATTCCACCATTTACTTTTTTTTTTTCAAATCTAGACAAACTATGTTAGAGCGCAGGTGTCACTCCTTGTGTTTCTTGCTAGCTTAGCCTACCCACCATTAGCTAGTTTTTGATTGATGTTATGACAGTTATGTTTGTTATATTAAATAGAGCCTAGTGCATTATATTTTTGCTATGCTCATTTCTTTGGCAGCGTTTATGTATCCATGTTCTCTCTCCTTGGTGAGACTAGCTTCTATGTTGTTCGGGTTTTTTATGGTTGTCACTATAATTCAGTCAGCCCACAATCTTAAACTGTTGTTATTCTTGCACTTACTCAAGGTTTTTGCTTCTCTGGAAACCTTAAAATGATTAATTATTAACTTTTTCACGTGAACATACATTTCTTTTTTATTGACAAGTATTTTTTGATTGCAGAGGATAACAACCACTTTCTTAGGTATTTCAATGGGGTTTTGGGAAAAAACATCTGCTGATCTTGACAATAATATCAAAGATGTTGTTAATACAATTATGTAAGTGAAGAAAATAAATGACCTGTAACTATAGTGAGAATCAGTGGTACGTATCTCACTATGTACAGTAAGTTGTACAGTAAGGGGTGTGTGTGTGTGTGTGTGTGTGTGTGTCTGTGTGTGTGTGTGTGTGTGTAAGCAGACCCAATGTGTGGTGGATGAGAGATGAGTACAGGAACCATTTCCATTTCAACCAGAACTATCCAATGTCACCCAAATGAGGATGGGTTCCCTTTTGGGTCTGGATCCTCTCAAGGTTTCTTCCTCATTCCTCATCTAAGGGAGTTTTTCCTTGCCACAGTAGCCTCAGGCTTGCTCACTAGGGATGATTTTGTCTAACATCTAGGACTTTTGCACATGTTTTTTATGTTTATTAGTTTGTTATGTTCTGCAAAGCTGCTTTGAGACAATTTCCATTGTTAAAAGCGCTATGCAAATAAAAATTGAATTGAATTGTGCTGTTGCTAGCTGTTGCATTGTGCTGTTGCTAGTACAGTGAAGAGCAAGTAAACTCACTGCTGGCCTGTTTGAGGAATTCTATTCAACAAGGCCTTGTGTTTTTGTGGGATTGCTAGCTTGTTAGTTGCTAGCTTGTGATGTCAGCTCTTGGCTCTGTAATGATCTGAAATAACATGCAGAACAAACAAAAACCCAAAGGGAAAACAACAATTATAGAAAAAGCATACAACGCCAGAGAAAGCTTCCCAGCTACTACTACTACTCAGGTTCTGTCATAGTCTCAGTGTTGTGTACCATAACATTTTCATCCTTGGGCTTTATTCTTTTTCTCTTTTATTTTCAGTATGTCACTTCTGTTCTACTGAGGAGATGGCAATAAATGCAGCAGATCATTATATTCTCTTAGTCTGGAATAACTGGGGTATGTCCCCTATCTACATTAGATATACTAAATAGTACACAAATGGTGTGATGCTTCACTGCAATGTACACATCCTATCTAGTGTATATTGTGTTTAACAAATCCCTAAATTTCATCTGAATGTAGATTCATCTTGAAGATTAAACTGCACTGAATAGAAGGACACATTACAAGCAATATTACAAAATACTGTTTCACAGTCAGCATAAAAGGGAAAATCCCCAATTCTTACATGTAACAGAAATTATTCTTTTTTAATACACAGAAAACCCCAGAAGATGCAAACACTGAAGATGACAATGTGGATGAAGACTTTGACCTAGTGACCAGGTGCTATATAGCTGAGTTTTGTGGGATACTTTTTTAGTCAGATAGTGGTAAAGTATTAATACGCTAGAGTCCAACAGATTTGCTTTTTAAACTTATTTCTGTGTAATTTGTAGCTATTTTGAATGAAATGAAGGTTATTTTCAGAGCTGAGGTAAGAGCATATAGTGAGGAATTAATAGCAGTATAGAGCACACTGATATTTACTGTTTGTCAGTAAGCTGTATGGAAGTTTCATGTGTGATAATGAAAGCCATATTGATTAATTAAAAATTTTGGACATTAAAATTCATTTTAAGGTTATTGAATTTTGTGTTACATCTACATGAGAGAAATCATACATTTTTTTTATTGATCGTTCAAGCACTGCATCTGACTTCACCTCTTATTCATATCTTAGAGTTAGAGATCTGTGTTGTGTCTCATGATTTAACATTATTTGATCATTTTTAATTTATGTGTTCAGGACAGAATCCTGGATCACTAATATATGATCCGGGGGCCCACTGTAGTCTTAGATTCCTGTTCTTGGTGAACAGGAGTGAAACCCGATGTGGTCTTTAGCTGTTGTAGCTCATCCACCTCAAGAATTGATTATGGAGCACCATTTCAATAGAGCTTATTTATTTCCTGATTGTGTGATGGCAACTGTGTTTTTATCCTTCACATTTCTTATTCTTAGTTTTACTTTCTTTCAGGTATCCTGTAATTCTCAAAAATATTTTAAAAAGACCCTGCAAAGACATACATGATGAACACATTAAATCTCATGCTCAGAAAAAAAAAACTGAATCTAATCAGCTGCTTGTCAAAAGAGTTAACAATATGTACATTTTTATTCCTAGAACAGAATCAAATTCTAGCATGTGATCTTTACACTGTCATTAAGTAAATAAACCATCAAACCTGCCACTATTGTTTATGAGAACTGCATTTAAATTTACTGCAGAGTGAGTGAACATGTGACTTCTTGAAACACACACCTAACATTTCTATCTGTATTTGGATTCACTTAGAATATTTTGTCTATTCAATTCAAATAAAGTATTAACATATGGTTACATACATACATTTCTATTGAATAAATAATCAAAATGCTGATGTTATGCATAGCTTCCAGTCTTCTTATTGTGATTCTTCAACACTTTCATGTTTGAGGTCTCTGTAGGTTTTTGTACAGTGAAGTTGGCTTTCCTGTCACTGTGGGCTGCAAGGCGCAGTAGTACAGTGCAGAGTCTGATACTGAAGCAGGAGAGATCTCCAAATCCACACGCTTCAGACCCTTATGAACTTTAGCGGACAAATGAGGACGAGGAGTATTGCCTGTCTGATTCGCTCCCGATTCCATCAATAGAATGAGGAATTCTGGTGCTGCATTGGAATATTGTCGATCCCACTGTAGATTGTTCATAGAATCAGTGTACTCATAATCACAGGAGAGTGTAACTGCTTGCTCCTCTTTACCATAGACAGCAGAAGATGTTGGAGTAATGCTGTCCTGTGTGCTCTCACCTGAAGAGGACATTTTTTTTCAGAATATTATAATTCTATATTATACAGTATACATACAGTACATGCTTACAGTCTAAAACAGTCACACATGGAAACATTTCTTTACTAGTTATAAAACATTTAAACTAGATTTTGTGGGATGAATAAAATATAAGATTAGCTAGGAACATGGTAAAAAACAGAACTGTACAGAAAACCATCATGCTTTATTTTCCTCTATTCTTCTGTAAGTCTCCTCTTTATGTTACTGTAAATGTCAAGTGTCCTTCTACTCTGTCTTCAGTGGAGCATCTAAGCATTTCCGGTGTAAAAAGGGCCTCAACTGCAGCTTCCCTCGGTTTTAACCAATCAGACTGCAGGATGTCCCACATTATGTAAATGACACCCCAGTTTTCTAATCTACAAAATATATTGTTGTAATTACAATTGTAAGGCTTCATATTCTCTTTATTGTATTTGTAGTTTTATCTCAAATATTACAAGTGGAAATTTCTGTAAAATGAAAAGGAGACAATTTTATCATGTAACCTTGTACAAACTCCAAATGTTATTAAGCACTTATGAATGTTGCTTTGCATGTCACTTTATTATGTGGACAATAAATATGCATTCATCAAATGTATTTATTAGATCTTTTGCTTGCACTGTGTTTTTTTTAATCAAACAATTCTTCAGCAGATTTATAGTACACCCTTAAAGTCTAAACAAAACACCAGAGGCACTGTAGTGACTGATAAAATTAACAAAATTCCCCAAAAAATTATAATAATAAAAAACCCCCTTACAAGGTGGTGTTTGAGAGCATTTTGCACAAATACATAAGCATCTTGTATTAAGCTCAGTGCTGTTTAAGGTTTCTGTGATAATTCAAGTGTTTCAGTCAGACGGGCACTCCACACACCATGTATCTGTGCTGAAGCTTTGTTCAGGTTTAATTTTTCATGGTTCTGTTACACTCCACATGTTTCTGTTGTGTCCAGCTCCAATCAAGTTCACTTCTAGGGTCTTTTCACGTCATGTACTGGCATCTGCAGAAGCTACATTTGAATTTGCTTTCGGCTGCCCCCTGTCCCCCACCGACTGGTTTTGCACAACAACTTGGCCCAGGTTTTACGTCGGAGGGCCCTTCCTGCTGAAAACCCTCCTTTTTTTCCGGGCTTGGGACTGGCACTGCATCTAGTGGCTGGAGTTGAGGTATTGGCTGGGAATCGAACCCAGACCTACCGCATGACAGGCTAGCAACCTACCACTGAGCCACCAATGCCTCCTGCAGGAGCTACATTTAAATAGCAATATTCATTGTTTACATCAAGAACCATCAATATTTTTAAAAAACAAAAGTATTGCTCACCACGCTGGGAATAGTTTTACAGTTTAAGTTTACAGTTTCATTTGGAATAATTACAGAAATTTCAGCATATCTTTACATGAGAATAACATCGAGTCCTCAGATTCAGCTTCATTGACGGGACAGTTTGCTTTTATATGACGCAGTTTCAGCCCAACATAAGCTAATAGACAGGGGTCTTACATTTGTCTCAAGAACATTCTAATATAAAATGGAGATCATTGTTGTCCAAATGATTAAAAGTTTTCTAGAGCCTGTGGCTGCAAAACAACCGAATCATCCCCCCTCCACCATCTTTACACGGGGGTATGAGGTGTTTGTTGTGAAAAACTCTGTTTGGCCTTCACCATACATGAAAGTATGCATGATAATAAACCATCAGTACAAAGAACATTGTTTCAGAATTTGTTAAGATGCAAATTTGCAAATCATGCTGCCATTTTTTTTTTCTTTTTAAAGGGGAAAAGGGGTTTTTTTCCTAACTTCTGCATAATCTGACCTATTTAAGTACTAAAATGAATGAAACCAAGCTACAAATAGAGATCAAAAAGCCCAAAGGGGGAGGCAAGTCAGGTAAAAGGGGGGGAGGTGATGTTCACAAAACTGGGGGTTAAATAAATGTACACTTTCGGGTAAAGACCCTTGATTGAAGTAAGAGAAACCCTAATGATGTTTTCAGTGGTTTTCACAATATGCTGTAGTGTCTTGTACTCTGAGATAGAATGCATTTTCATATTAAACAGCAGTATAGTTGCACATGATGCTCTCATTATTTCCCTGAATGTAGTGATAAGGATGTGAGAGAGGTGTTTGCTACCCTGTCTCAAAGGGAAAATTTAAAGACACTTCTGGGATTCCCGAAATCTTTCCGAAATCAACAGTGATGTAGTTGTTTAAATCTGTGGATTTTTGGGCTTGAAGCCTCTTCTTCTTCTCTTTGCTTTGTGGACATGTCATTTTGCTGATGAGACTCAACACTATAGTGTTATTAGCAAATCTGAAGATGTTGTTTTGAGTTGTTTTGAGTTGTGAGTCAGCAGTGATCATGGTCTCAGTATCTAAAGAAATACCAAAGAACACTGAAAAACTACGATCTAAAAACAATCTAAAACTACGCTTAAAAGTTATATTAACAATTCGTCCTTTAAAAAAAGTATCATACCATTAACGAATGCTAAATATTCACCTAATTTCTATTTTTCAGGGACTGCTGAGCTGCCAGACCAAGACATCAGGTAGGATTGCTGCCTCACAATTCCATGGTCTCCAGTTCAAGATTGAGCTCGGGTTCCTGTCTGTGCAGTGGCTCACTGTACCCCCATGGGCTTTCTCTGGCTTTTTTGGTTTTCTCACATTCCTCCCTCTTTCCCCAGTGTTTCCAAGAAGTGGGATTTTATATAAATTGCAAGAGAAACAGAATTCCCCAAATGCCATATAAATTCATAATAATCAGCAGAACTGCTTTCAGTATAACAAAACTGTGTGAAGGTTTTTGTACAGTGCAGCTGGATTTCCTGTCACTGTGGGCTGCAGAGCACAGTAGTATAGAGCAGAGTCTGATACAGCAGAGGGAGATGTTTCAGACCCACTTGTTCATCATCAGCTTTAGCAGATATTCTTGGGTCAGTTTTGGGGAAATTGCAGTTGAACTTTGAATAAAATAAAGAAGTAACTCAGGTTTAGATTTTGGATATTGTCTGTACCAGTACAGGTAGTCTGATGCAGTACTCTTTTTGTTTTTTGCAGGACAGAGTAACATTGTCACCTTCATCTACAGCTTTCTGAGTGAAAAGTGGCTCTATTGAATCTGCCATGGAGTCACCTGTCATAGAGAAGAGAACATAATGTTTTTAACCTTTAAATAATCAACAGGAAATACTTAAGTCAGACCCACACTCTGCATTTTCACACTGCATCACCACACAGACTAATATTTAATATAATATAGTTAATATTTCTGCAATAACAAAAAGTCAATGTTAACTCACCTAGTGAAAGGCACAGATACATAAAATATAACAGTGAACATGATGACTGGTCTTAGCTCAGTGAAAATAGTCCAGATCTTTCTGTAATCTAATATGTTAACACCATAAAGCTTCAAAATTGCTCCACCCCACAGCATCACATGACAGTGTCACCAATGTTGTTGTCAAATTGTTGATTCTTATTGAAACATCCTGGCTTTACATTCAGCCTCATAGGGGGAAACCCCTGTCCAGAGCACATTTAAGCAAACACATACTGAAAGCAGGGAATTAATGTATGTATGAAAAAAATGATCATTTTTAATCTAGTAAAAAATAGACATTAGATGAGTATTTATTCTTATGACAGTTTAGTCTTAAGTGGACAGTTGTGTTGTTTAATCAAAATGCTATCTCTAAAATTTAAAGCTTAGGCACTGAGAGTAACCAGGGCAGGGGTTAGGATATTATATCAGCAGTATGTATGATAGAAGAACAAGTATACTCTATGTCACAAGGTTTTGCTGTGAAAAGTAGCATCATCATCTCAGAGAATGTGAGCAGGTTGTGTGTAGCAATAAGATAAGTGACTCCGCCATCTTGTGTTTACTGAAGAAAAAAAACCCTTTAAAACACTAATAAATAAAACTGTGCAAACAGGTCATACAGGTCAATACTGCTGCTTTTGTCATTGTGTTAGTTTCTGTATTTTCTTTACATTATTGTAAAGCAGAAAAAGAAATAAGAAGGAAAAACTAAAAGGAAACAGATGTTGAAATCAGTTTAAAAACTCAACAACTAAACTGAACAGGCCATTGGGTAATATTTTATGTTCACATGATGTTAGAAGGATGTACTACTACTACTAGCTCGACAGTGAAAGACCTGGGCATGATATTAGACAGGAACTTGTCTTTTGAAAATCATATTTCCAATATTATTAAAACAGCCTTCTTCCACATTAGAAATATCGCCAAGCTGAGAAACTTTTTATCTGTACCTGATGCAGAAAAGCTAGTTCATGCATTCATGACCTCCAGACTGGACTATTGTAGTGCATTACTAGGTGGTTGTCCTGCATATTTAATAAACAAGCTACAGTTGTCCAGAATGCAGCTGCCAGAGTTCTTACTAGGTCAAGAAAATATGATCATATAACCCCAATATTATCATCCCTGCACTGGCTACCTGTTAAGTTTAGAATTGATTATAAACTATCACTACTTACGTACAAGGCTCTAAATGGTTTAGCTCCCACGTATGTATCCAGTCTTCTAACACGTCACAATCCACCACGTTTCCCTAAGATCTCAAAATTCTGGACTTCTGGTAGTTCCCAGAATATCAAAGTCTACAAAAGGGGGTAGAGAGTTTTCGTATTTAGTCTGCCACTTCAAACGTAGACTAAAGACATATCTTTTTAGCCAGGCATACATTTAATACATCCCATAATCTTGTGCTCCAGTACATCTGAATAAATGCACATTATCATCTAGTGCCTGCTAATATTATGAACAGCAGCTATCCTCCTGTAACTCCTTGGAAAAAAAAAGCTTCCAACCAACAACCCCTAACTTTCTGTTAGTTTTGTCCCCACCCAGTCCCCTTCCATGTAAATCCAGGGCTTGTCCGGGGTTTGAAAACCCGGGGGCCTCTCGCACCCTAAGCGAGAATCATACCCCTAGAACAACGAGCCAGGTTGTCCTTGTTTGGCTTGCTCTGCTCTGATGGATGTTTAGTGTACTCTGCAACTATTCTGCCTTCCTGTTCATATGGACTGGGGTCCGAGCAAAAGGAACTCGGTTAAACAAAGTCAAGTTAACAATAAAGAGAGGGCTCCTGTGGGATTAGAACCTTTTTTGGGGCCCTCAGGAACCCCAGCAGCCAAGTGTGAACTAAGTAAGCAGTTTTTTTGGGATTAGGACAAATACATCATGAATCTCAGATGACATGATGAGAAAAAGCCAAGTCTTGTGAAACAACGAGTTAATGAGAAAGGAAGGGCTCATCCAGGATTTGGACCTCTCACATCCAAAGTGAGAAACATTGCGGGGCCCTTTGTGGTTAGTGGTTCACACCTCCAGGGTTAGGGGTTCGATTCCTGCTTTGTGTGTGTGTATATCCTGCCTTGATGCCCAATGACACCTGAGATCACAGGGGTCCCCATGACCTGAGAAGAGATTGGATAAGCGGTAGACAATGAATGAATAGTATTCATAATCAAAGAAGTCAGCATCTCTGGGGGAAAGTAAGCAGAATCCTAGTACTTGGCCAGCAACAAGACTGCACCATCTTGTGGTGAAAGGAAAGAGACTTTAACACACCAAGGTCTTTTTTGTTTGAATTTATTTATTTTACTCAAGATCATAAATCGTTACCCCCCAAATTTTCAGAGAAACAAGCCTGTTGGGGGAAAAAGAAGGCATGGTTTTGTTTGTTTGTTTTTTTTTTTCTCAGATTATGACCATAAAAATTTACAGAACATAACTTTATTCAACTCCTGAACTTGAACAGAGTCTCAGCTGCTTTACTGAAGTTCAGAATTGGTACCAATTGGACCCTCTGAGTACCTTTTCCTGGCAAAAATAGAATAGTTATAGAAGAATGAATGAATGAATGAATGAATGAATGAGTTGTCTCGTAATAATCAAACATTATAATAATATAAAATCTTTATAAATCTTGAGAAAGAAAAAGAGAGAATTCCCCAAAAGGGCATGTAGCAAAACTGTGTGAAAGTTGTTGTACAGTGCAGCTGGATTTCCTGTCACTGTGGGGTGCAGAGCACAGTAGTATAGAGCAGAGTCTGATACAGCAGCAGAGGAGATGATCAGATCCACTTGTTTATCTTTAACTTTAGCAGACATTCTTGGGGGAGTTTCAGATTTTTGGATTTCCACTTTGGTAAATATAAAGAAGGAACTCAGGATTAGATTTGGGATATTGCCTGTACCAGTGCAGGTAGTTTGTTGTTGCAGCACTTGCTTCATATTTGCAGGACAGAGTAACATCATCACCTTCATCTACAACTTTGTGAGTGAAAAGTGGCTCTATGGAATCTGCCCTGGAGTCACCTGTCATAGAGAAGAGAGTATTGTTTTTTTAATGATAAAGAATAATAAGGTGTTAAACAAATCATACTCACAATTTACTACTTTTTAAAAACACATGTGTTCATGTCTAATTCAGAACATAATATTTTTTCAATAATAAAAATATTTACTCACCCAGTGAAAGCCACAGACACATGAATATAACAGTGAACATGGTGAATGGTCTTAGCTGAAGGGAAACTATTCTTTCTGTACACTGATATGTTAACATCATCAGGATTCATGAAGCTCCGCCCCACAGCATCACTCACATGACAGTGTCACTAATGTTGCTGAAAGATTCTTGTCATATGCAGCTGCACACGCAAACAACACTGGATGACTCTGGATGACTTTCATTATTTACTCTGATCCTCTTTACTGAACATAGAAGTACACACTAATAATAAACACCAGTAATTTCATCTCAACTCATTTTGCATATTTCTCCATTTGTTTTGACTACTGGGTCTATGTTAATCAGGACTGCTGGCTTTAAATCCTTCAACAGTTACACTGCTCATGTTTTTTGGGGCACTAAAACATCAAAATCTCTGTTTCACATGCATCTGTAGTTTCCAACTAATCCATCAAATGGCACCACAAAAAAAGAAAGTTCACAAGCCTGTTACTTAAAAATCGTCTAGTCAGAGATCGTTTCTGTCATTTGTCAGAGAGTCAAACATTTCCTAAAGATAAAGAATCTTCTGCTTTTCTATCATAATTGTCTGTTTTGCTTTGTTTTTTCTTGTCAAGAGCAATCTGTACTGTGGGGGCTCCTTTTTAAAAGAGATATCAAAGATATGTAAATCAGCTGCAAGCAAATGGATCAAAATTCAACATACATAATTCAGAAATCTAAACATCCCTGTGTAAATAAACTAAAAAAGAAAAAACCTTTTAAATAATTAATTATCTTTTCATGTGTCTGAATATAGAAAAGGCTACAAACAGGCCTGCTTCTTTATTGCTTTGCTATACTACCGGCTGAAGTCCTGAATGGTTTAAAAATAACAATAACACACCCAACTTAAAATACAGCATGTGAGTAGTATCATGGATATCTGGGATATTTCCTTGCTACACCACCAGAGGGCCACCAGAGTTAACCTCTTCTTTTGTTGTATTTTAATTTCCTATGTTCTGGTAGTTGGTGGGCACAGTGGCTTAGTGGTTAGCACGTTTGCCTCACACCCCCAGGGTTGGGGGTTTGATTCCTGCCTCTGCTGTGTGTGTGGTGTTTGTATGTTCTCTCTGTGCCTTTGGGGGGTTTTCCCCTCGCAGTCCAAAGGGCTGTTGATTAGCATCTCTAAATTGTCTGTATTGTGTGTGTGCCCTGCAATGGGGGTTTGGGACTCTGTCCAGGGTGTATGATGCCCGAGATAAGCACAGGCTCCCTGTGACCTGAGAATAGTTCAGATAAGCGGTAGACAATGAATGTTCTGATAGTTCACCTGTTTTATGTTAAGTAGTTACGCAGTGATTTGCTACCCATTTAAGCACCTTTGTCCAACTAACTACCCTGTAGTTGCCTAGCTTCTGTATGATACCTGTTTGTTTGCCTAGCCTAGCCTAGCCCCGCCCCGCCTAGTTTAACATAGCTTCGTTTAGCTTAGCCTAGACTAGCTTATCGTATTTCTGAATCTAGTTTTGGTTTGTTTTATTTTACCGCAGTCTCTGATTCTTTGTAATAGTTTATTCAGCACAGTTAATAAAATAATCCTGCACTTATAAAAATATTATGTTTTAAAATGTATGTGTATTGATGAATCCTTCATTATAAGAACAGGAATTGTGGGATCTTTTGATTCCGTTCACCAAAAAAATTCGCTCAGATTCATTTACTGAAGTTCTCAGTAACTCTTTCAGTAAGTTACATCATTACACCAGTTAGCGTTTCAGTCTCTCAATACATTCATTTAAAAATGGCAAGTTTTCAAGAGTCAAGTCTTAATATTAGGATTTATTCAAATCAGCATGTGCAGTTATAAGAACAGGAATTGTGGGATCTTTTGATTCTGTTCAACCCAAAAACATTCATTCAAAATTTATTTACTGATGTTCCCAGTGACCCTTTCAGTAAGTTACCTCATTACACCAGTTGGTGTTTCATTCTCTCAATACATTCATTTAAAAATGGCAAGTCCAGTTTTAAGAGAACGTCTGGTGACATCTGACCCATAGTGGTCACTGCAGTGGACAGTTAATTAAAAGTCTTTTTCCTCCTAAATGCAATGGTTTCCATGGTGGAATCACATATCAGCCTCTAGAGTGCTCTCTGCTGCAACACTCCATTGAGGTTTATTCAGTGGTCAGTCGTTGTAATCACAAGTGAACTTCCTCTGAATCCAAGTCAAGTCAAGTGAGGTCAAGAATCTTTTATTATCATTCCAACCACATATAGCTGACGCAGTACATATTGGGAAAAGAGACAATGTTTCTCCAGGACCCTGGTGCTACATTAAAAAAAACACACAACATGTAATTACAAAACTGAAACAACAACACAGAGCTAGGACAGAAGTTTGTTCTAGCTACATAAAGTGCAAAGTGTGCAAACAGTACAAACAGTGCAAAGACAAGACAAAAACAAGACAGGACACAAAACATGTGCAATATTGGGAGAATGTGATGTGCATTACATATATGTATATAATGCATAGCAGCATGACCATTGTGTGCAAGATGTGGTAGCAGCAGTTTTAAGAATAGTGCAAATAATTGATTGTTCACAGCGGTTGAGGTAATGCAAATCGGAGATACATTGTATTGAGTCCGCTCATACGGTGTGTGTGTGTGTGTATGTGGGGGGAGAGAGAGAGAGAGAGAGAGAGAGAGAGAGAGAGAGAGAGAGAGAGAGAGAGAGAGGGGAGAGAGAGAGAGAGAGAGGGCTGGTAGTTTTAGTTTTTGGGTGTTAAGAAAGTTGTTGTTCTGTTGTGGAAAGAAACTGTCGCATAGTCTGGTTGTGTGGGGGCCCCAATGCTTCGGTACCTCTTTCCAGACGGCAGGAGGGTGAAGAGTGTGTGTGAGGGGTGTGTGGGGTCGTCCACAATGCTGTTTGCTGTTTTGAAACATAGACTAGTCTTAGGTGTAAGCTTCACAGTTGTGGGCGTCATTTTCTTTTTTTTTGCAGGCCTAAACAATAGGCTTATACAACGTTAAAATGTAAAAATGAAATAATTGCTCATGGATTTACCATAAAACACAATTAAATTAATTTTTACATGAATACGTACATGAGTTCATGCTGTTTTTTTCTTGAGTAGTATGTAGTCCATTGGATTGGACATTTCTGTAAATCTCTGAAAAATTTTTGAAAAAAAAAAAAAAAATATATAAATTTTTTTATGCCCTAAGAAGAATAGAAACACGTTAGAAAAAAGTCTTGACACAGGCTTTCATAATTCATGCATCAGAATCAATAGTTCCTCTACTGTCAGACTCAAAGTAAGAGGTGTGTTCATTCAGTACGTCTGACCAATGATATCCTTCACTGTCCGCATTCTGCTTTTTAATCCCCTAAGACTGTTGTAGTTAAGGGTAGCGCTTCATTAGTTTGGAATTAGTACATGCATTAACTAATCATTAGTTTATATTTAAGTAAGTATTAATTCAGGTATTAGTGCATGATTAATCATGTGCTGTTGTTAACATTTTAAATCTATAAAATTTGTGTACAAGTGTTAAGTAGTCTTCTTTGCCACCGTAGCCCCTGGCTTGTTCATAAATATAACTTTTCATTTTAAACTTTGTCATTTTTTTTTTAGAATTTTTATATTCCTGTAGAGCCACTTTAAGACAATGTATATTGTTAAAAACACTATACAAATAAAACTAAATTGAGTTGAATTAATATTTTAATTCTGTACTTCTTCTTCTCCTACTTTCAGCTGCATATGTTAGCAGAAATGTTTGTGTCTGTGGTTAACTGATAACAGGTTGGTAAATGGAGTGTCTTTGCTGTGGTTTTAGATTCTTCGTATGTGCCATTGTTATGTTTTTATAAAGCCTTTCATTGACTCTGTATCACTGTGCTGCTACTCTAAGAGCACAGTGATAGAGTGCAGAATCTGAGAGCTTTAGGTCTCTGATAGTAAGTTCAGTAGAGTCTGAGGACGCTTCTGCCTCTAAACGACGATCATCAGGAGTGCTATCAATACCTGCATTTGACCTTGCGCCTTTACGCCTTTGGTGCATGTAGGTGCTACTCTTGGTCACACATGTGATAGAATCTGTCTTGAATGCTTTCAGATTGATTGCTGACATTCACTGCAAACGCTTCAGATTCTTCCCCGAAGGACCTGGAAAGCAACAAATCACAATGTTCTGCGCAGGCCAGAAATTCAAGACAGTTTAGAAGTGCTTGAACCTTCTTGATGCTACTAACTTTTAGAGACCCTGGACTTGAACTATTAGATTGTTGTTGCTTATGAAAGGCTGACTCAACATTTACACTGTCAGTTGATTAAGTCATGCGGACCTGCAGGAAACACTGCAGGACTTCAAACAAGACTTTGAAAGCAACACCCACCCCCACCAAAACTTTGGGAACTTGCTAATCCCACTACATTTTGGAGACCTTGACTTAGAATAGCAGCAGCTTGGAACATATGACAGAAAGTTCCATTACATATGAAATTCAAGAAAGCTCGGACGTTCTTGAATCTTGCTGATGCCACTACATTTTGGAGACATTGGACTTGAATTAGCAGAGAGTCGTTGCCTTTGACAGGCTGGCTCAACAGTCAGATGATTTAGTCATGAGGACCTGCAGGGAAACGGTAGTGTTTCTTGAACTAAAGGGTAATTGACATCTAGCTGTTATCGACCCAGATGGGACTCGAACCCACAATCCTCAGCTCCGAAGGCTGATGCCTTATCCATTAGGCCACTAGGCCTGCTCCAAGGACTCTTGGAGACCTTAACTTGGAATAGCAGCAGCTTGGAACATATAACAGAAAGTTCCATCAAGAGGCCTCCCAAAATTTATCTCACAGCATGAAAGCCGGGAATCGAACCTGTTTCACAAGACTAGGAATCTTGCATTTATACCACTAAACCACTGCTGCATGGTGGCAAGAGTAAAATGGCTACTTGTCGGGAAAATTTAGTGATTAGGCCCTGCAGAAAACAGTAAAGGTTGCTGAACTAAAGGGCAGTTGGGAATTTCGTAAAAACTAACAAGAAGTTGACAATTCTATCCCTCATTGATGGAGACTTTTTCAGCACAGCATGAAAGGCCAAGCCTGCACCAGCCGGGAATCAAACCCGGTTCACAAGAATGGGAATCTTGCATGATACCACTACACCACTGGTGCTTAACTGACCAGAAGCAATGGTTAGTTGGTGATGAGGCCCCCGCAGAAAACAGTAAAGGTTGTTGAACTAAAGGGCAGTTGCCAACTTTTTTAGTTCTAACTATATAAGTTGACCACTCCAACCCACAAAGGCTGACGATTTATCCGTTAGTCTTTAGCTTTCTAGGTCCATTTAGGTGTTTCTCCCTTGGGTCACGCATGTGCAAGAACATATCATGAATGTGATGAGGAGCAGCAGGGAACAGAGGTTGTTATAGAACTAAAGGGGAGTTTCAACAGACATCTCTGTAATCAGACTCAGGTGGGACTTGAATCCACAATCCACAGCACCGAAGACTGATGCCTTATCCATTAGGCCACTGGGCCATTCAAAACTTTTAATAGACAATTCTGTCTTTGCTTCACACTTTCTTTTTTCCTTTTCAAAAGCTTTTGCTAGAGTCCCCTGCTTGCACTCCATTACATGACAAGAGTACATGACACTGTGGAGTGTAACCTGTCAAAGAAACACAACAAAACAGGTGGAAATCCCATTTCATGCTGGTGATTATTGTTTATTGACCAGTTGATTAAGTAACAAAGATTAGTCTAATTTCTCCTAACATCTAATATGTAAATGTTATCTAGAATGACTACAACACTTGATTTATCAGTATTAACAAATAAAAACAGTTGAGTATTTTGGGAATAGTGTAGTTTAGTTTCTGTGGTACTACAAAACCTATACAGAATCCTGCACTTCAACAGAGGACCGGTCAAGCTGATTAGATATTGTTCAATTGATTTTAGTTCAGTTACTTAGCTTGACAACCTGTGTACTTTTGAGGTGTCAGGATGGCCAAGCGGTCTAAGGCGCTGCAGTCAGGTTGCAGTCTCTCCTGGAGGTGTGGGTTTGAATCCCACTTCTGACATTCCCTTCTTTTCATTGTGTTTCTCTACAGAAGTCTGTTGTTGCACATTGAAAAAATTCTGGGAGACTTAAGTGGTTTAAGGATTGTTGGTCAGCAGAATGTGGTTAGAGCTTGTTGGGCCCCTGGGCAAGGCTCTTTACCCTCACTGCTCCAGGAGTGCTGTATCATGGCTGCTGACCCTGTGCTCTGACCCAATTTCCAAAGTTGGGATATGTGACAAATAAAGACTTCTTCTCTATATAAATATGAACATTTGAAGTGAGGTAAGAAGGTGAAGGGTGCTGTTGTTGGTGTGTGCTCTGTGGCTGTGAATTGCAGGCGGTGCTGAGCAGAGAACATAGCTAGTTCTCCCGGAGTCCCTGCCTGCACTTTACACATAATCTACATTGTCTTTAAACATCACATGATCACAAGCATACTTAATATCTTTCTCTCTCTCTGTCTGACTTTCTCTGTCGAGCTATACGTCCCACTCCCGAGCTCCCAGTGTTCAGATTTTCCAGTGTGACCACTGGCTCTACCCCTGGTCAGAGTCTCATCACTTGGTGGTGCTCACTGATGCTGTGGATGGATCTGTGTGGAAAGCCTATGACCAGGAGACAGCTATGGACAGAGCCACTTGGGGACTATAACACCGTCACAGATCTGCTGTTACATCTGTCAGCTTTGACAGCAAGGAATTAGTGTCTCTACAAAAGGGGGTAGAGCTTTTTCGTATTTAGCTCCTAAACAGTCTTCCTGACAGAGTTCGGGGCTCAGACACAGTCTCCCAGTTCAAACGTACACTAAAGACATATCTCTTTAGCCAGGCATACACCTAATACATCCCATAACTTTGTGCTCCAATACATCTGATTAAATGCACATCATCATCTAGTGCCTGCTAATATTATGAATAGCAGCAATGCTAATTCCTTTTCATTTGTTTCCCTTCTTCTACCCACCCCAAGATACACAGAGATTGTGCCAGCTCCGGTGGCATCCAGAGATGGATCAGCTCCAGCTGGGTTCTGCTTTCTGAGGACGGGAGTATTCAAAGCAGCACTGCCAACCCTATGTGGACATTTTACACATAACATTCTACACATGCTGTATCTGCATCACACAACTAATGCAGAAAGGACATTGTTCATATCACACTCTCCGGTGTCACCCAAATGAGGATGGGTTCCCTTTTGAGTCTGGTTCCTCTCAAGGTTTCTTCCTAATTCCATCTAAGGGAGTTTTTCCTTGCCTCAGTCGCCTGAGTCACCTCAGGCTTGCTCACTAGGGAAAATTTTGTCTAACATCTAGGACTGTTTGTTTGTATGTTTATTGTCTCTTATGTTCTGTAAAGCTGCTTTGAGACAATGCTCTTTGTTAAAAGCGCTATACAAATAAAATTGAATTGAATTGAATATAACAAACTCAGAAACTACATTGATCTAATAGTTCCTCATGGGCCTTTGGTTGCTGTTGTAGAAAGTACACTATTTACATTTACATTATTTACTGTCCAGTGTCACCCAAATGAGGATGGGTTCCCTTCTGAGTCTGGTTTATAAAAATACCCGTGTATGTGTGGACTAGGCCTAAATGTTCGGGGCATTCAAAACAAGGTCAAAAGAAAAGCAATGTTTTTATTTTGTAAAGGTTGTGGCTCTCATTGTATTTTTAATTTTTTTGACAAGAAACACATTCTACTGTTGATGCTGCTGCT
>JAUCMX010000090.1:0-29721 GCA_033459395.1 Hemibagrus guttatus | reverse complement strand
GTTGATGAGTTTATTAGGAAAAGGGATTATCTAAAAACTGTAATGGAGTGTCTGTGTTCATCAGAACAAAACAGAAAGAATTTCTAGGTCAAAGCAAAAGAGATCAGGTCATAAGGTGAGGTCATAATTATCAAAAGGTCAGCACCAGATATGACAACAAAGTAGGTGATATCAACAGGTGTGTGAGCAGTGCTCTTAACCTTTAGTTTCCTAAGAAAATGGATTCAAATAGTCACAGTGTGCTTCTCCTAGGAGGTGTGAGGACATAGCCCTGATTTGCTTCTGGCCATTAATTAAAGGTCAGGTCAGGATGAGGTCCTCATACCTCCTAGGAGAAGCACACATTCTTTATGGTTATAATACTCTGTAGCTCCTTTGTAGATCTATTCTGAAATCATTATGATTAAGATGCCTCTACATTTTTCCTCTGGTTTCCCAATAGGTTAGAGTTTATCTCACTTCCCAAAATGCTGCCTCCTAGTTATGAAGAAGAGGCAGTGATGATTTTATGAAGTAGCCATGATAATATTGTACATGCTGAATGTTGGATCTGATTATTGATCCAACTGATGCACTGCTTCACTTCCTTTCTGTGCTGAATTCTAAGGAAGTTGGGTAAGAATTTGCATTTGTTTAAGTAAGCAGTCTCTTAGACTGTGAAAGTTAAAGTAATATGGAAATCAGGTCACGTCACACGTGTCAGAATCTTTCCAGGATTAAAAGGACAGGGGAAGTAAACAGATAAGATTTAAGAGAGTTGTGTGCAGTGAAAACAGAGCTACAGAAGAAACAGCAGCCTTCAGGTTTTTAGATTACTGGTATGTTTTAATGTTCTCCTTATTGTTAGAATGGACTAAAACGTAATAATTTAAATAGCATGTTCAGGTAAATTGGGTAAATAACCAATTATGATTAAGAGAGATGTAGCGTTTTTAGTAATATTTAATGAAGAACTTTTGTAGAAAGTTGAGTAATTATATACTCTACTGTTCAGCTTTTTAACAAATTGCTTAATAATTTGTAAGTATTAATTCATCCAAATATACTGGATGTTGAAGCTAATTTTGTTAAAGGAAATATCACTGTACCTTTTACTGAATTTAAATTGTTACCAAAATTCCACTGTGTCTGAAATCTCTGTACAGTGTCTTAATGGGTGTGATGATAAACATTATTTACAACATACTACATGATCATACTTTTATTAATAAGCAGTATTATACATGTTATTTTATAGAGCTTAAAATAAGAATAAATGTGATGTAGTGTTATATGGTGTTTAGTGCTGTCCTCTTTAAAAACGTGAAGTTTTACAATTAAAATGTTTCTTTTCTTTCGAGTAAAACACATGTGCACAAAGACTAGGACTATGGAACATGAACACCGACTAGACAAACAGGGAATAAACATGAACATGGCATGGATCAGACAATCCACTTTGACGATACTTACAGACACTAGACCAAGTCCAGGTGTTTTACAGATTAAATACTAGTACTTCAGTGTCCATAGACATGGTTTAGGTGTTTGTGATCATGTGACCTGGTGTGTGTTGTGATGGTGTGCAGTGTTTGATGGATGCTGTAATCCCTCACTGCTATTGGCTCTAACCTGACACCTGATGATGATGTAAAGCTTGATTATTTTTATTTTTTATTTAATATTGAGATTTTTTTCTCTCAGCGACCAATTCATCATGATGCTGAATCTGTTTCTTCTCCTGCTTTTCACTGGTGAGAGTATTTTTATAAACCACTAATGGCATAGTTTATGTAAGTAAATTTTTCATTCATTCATTGTCTACCGCTTATCCGAACTATTCTCGGGTCACGGGGAGTCTGTGCCAAGGCAGGGATAAAAAACCCCTGGACAGAGTGCCAACCCATCACAGCACACACACACTCATTCACTCACACAATCACACACTATGGACAATTTAGAGATGCCAATCAATCTACCACACATGTCTTTGGACTGGAGAATTACAGCAGAATTCATCTCTAAATTGTCCGTAGTGTGTGTGATTGCGTGAGTGAATGAGAGTGTGTGTGTGCCCTGCGATGGGTTGGCACTCCGTCCAGGGTGTATCCTGCCTTGATGCCCAATGACGCCTGAGATAGGCACAGGCTCCCCGTGACCCGAGAATAGATCGGATAAGCGGTAGACAATGAATGAATGAAAGACTGTTTAATTAGAAATAATATTAGTGAACACATACAATTATTATAGATTGAAAAGTACACCTGTCATTATGTTACAAATAAATAAAAAACAATAATATTACATTATTGTGCTTTAATTAATTGCTTGATCAATAGTCAAATAAAAATTTATTTTAAAAAGTTAAAAAATCACCAACAGGTCTGGTCCCAGTTGCTATCCTGCAAACTGCCCTTTACAAATATGACCTGTTGATGACCAAGTTGAACTGGTCTGATGCACAGAATTACTGCAGGGTGAACTACAATGACCTGGCAAAATTCCTAAGTGATAGTGATTGGCAAAGATTGATAACAGAAGCAACAAACAAAGGTCTATCGGGATCTGCTTGGGTTGGAATATACAATGATATCAATAGCTGGCGCTGGTCCTTAAACGAGCTCCCACTGAAGAATGTTGATTATACCTGCTGGGCCTCTAGACAGCCTGATAATGCTGCTGGAAAAGATGCCTGTGCTATCATTGGTTATTATAATGCATGGTGGGATGTACCATGTAAAGGACTAAGACCTTTCATCTGCTACAATGGTGAGTAAATATCATGATACTGATTTGATTAGTGTCAGTTTGATGTCTGCTGTTTCACATTTTAGGTTGTATCTTGGTATCATATGTCCTGTAAAGACAGGAGCTGACTGAGAGGTGACTGTTTGTTTTTTTTCACAGCTATTTTCAATGGTGCTGCCAAGTTCATTGGCATCACTACTCCTATGACCTGGTCTCAAGCTCAGGCTTACTGCCGAACACATCACACAGACTTGGCCAGCGCTCTTAACAGTTCAGACCAAAACATGTTAGTGCAGATAAAGAATATCCAGGGTGACTCCTGGATTGGTCTCTACAGAGACACATGGAAGTGGTCAGATGGGACCATTGCTACATATATCCCATGGGCTCCAGGCCAACCTGACAATTCTGGAGGAATTTGAGAGTTGTGTAATACTTAATAATGGACAGCTCCATGATGCACCCTGCCCCAGCTTGTTGAATTACTTCTGTCATTCCTGTGAGTCTTGTGTTTTCTTTGTTATTGCTATTAATAAACAGTTGATGGCAAGTTTAAAATACTCAAAAGTGGTATATTTATTTAATTAATTTCATCTTTACAAATTTTTGTACATGATGGTACCAAACATTTTATATTAATAAATGTTTCTGTTTCTGCTTATTAACACATTTATCTAGAATGTGTTGCAGTGATCAGTGTTTCTGGGTAAACTGTACATCAGAAATTTACTGCTATATCGCTCCAACCTCTCTTGAGATAATAAAGTATGGGTAAGGGTTAATAGATAAGGACTCATTAAATTATGTGAATGCAGCAGGATTTTAGCTCACAGTTCAGGAGTAATTGACAGTACAAGACGAAGAAAGTGGAGGAAGTTCAAATTAAACTATTGGAAAAGGAAATTAAATTACTGCATGTGTGTGTGTTTATTCCACAGTTATCATGAGGAGACAGACAGTGAGACTGCAGGTGAAGTCTGATGGCAGTGTGTTTGATCCTGCTGTGCAGTCGTCCATTTTAGAGCAGGTGAGTCACAGGACGTCTCTGAAATTTGGAGAAATTTTGTTTTAAGCCCATGCTGTAACTGCTCTGCTGTAAAAATTTCTGTCCTTTGCTCTTTTTATTAATTCCTGTTTCCTGGGAGCTATGTACTTTTTCCCCTTTGTTTGTGAATAATTAATATATAATTAATTAAAATATAATAATTAATAATCCTAATTCTGATCTTCAGGTGAAGCAGAAACTGAAAGAAAAAGGCATGTTGGAGAACACCACAGTGACCTGGAGGGTGCAGTCAGATGGAAACATCTTCCACAAGATAAAGGATGATCTGTAACATTTAAATTCTCACCTTAAAGTAAAGCAAGTTTATTTAACCTACAATGTCTAAGCTTTAATCAGTAGGGGGAGTCAGAGGACAAGATTAACCAGAAGTAGATGAACACACACTGTTTATAACACACCCACTTTGACTTTGTCACCTTAAATTTAACATCAGTTTTCAGTGTTCTGTCAAATAATATATAATATTTAATCTGTTCAGCTAGTGCAAGTGGACTCTAGACACAGTGATAAGGAGAAAGTCAAAGAGGGTCTGTTCAAATACTGGGTTTAATACATCAGTGTGTCGAAGAATAATTCTTATATAGAGGATAGAGAATGTAATAGAACCTGTAAATACACTGTGTGTACTTTGAACAGTCAGATATAATGCACTTGCTACTATTACTGTCATTTTCTTCTACTTTTTTCTAATTAGAAATATTTATTTATTTATTATATTTTATTCTATTTTCTGTACATAAAGGCTATATGAATATACATTATTATCATCAATAAACAAAAAAAATAAACCTTTTATTTTTTGCTATCATTATAGAATAAAGATTATTATGGTCTGTTATTAATTCATTAAGATTTATATTCATCTATAAAAACCCATCATCATCATCAACACGTCACTTCAAAACTATCCTTATATCATCAGCAAACAGAGCAAAGGTTCAGAATTTTGAAAGATGTCATACATATCAATCAGCCATAACATTATGAGCACTGATTATATCCTCATCATGGCAGGTTAATGGGTATCCAAGTGAACATTTTGTCCTCAAAGTTGATGTGTTAGAAGCAGGAAAAATGGACAATCGTAAGGATTTGAGCGAGTTTGACAAGGACCAAATTGTGATGGCTAGACCACTGGATCAGAACATCTCCAAAACTGCAGCTCTTGTGGGGTGTTCCCGGTCTGCAATGGTTGGTATGTATCAAAAGTGGTCCAAGGAAGGAACAGTGGTGAACCGGAGACAGGGTCATGGGCGGCCGAGGCTCACTGATGCACGTGTGGAGCGAAGGCTGGCCCGTGTGGTCCGATCCAACAGACGAGCTACTGTTGCTCAAATTGCTGAAGAAGTTAATGCTAGTTCTGATAGAAAGGGGTCAGAATTAACAGTGCAGGATGGGTCAGGGCTGTTTTGGCAGCCAAAGGGGGACCAACACAATATTAGGCACCTGGTCATAATATTATGCCTGATTGGTGTACAGTTGGTCTCTACAAATAACATTAACTGCAATAATTACATTGAGCAATCAGTAACACAAACAGAGCTACAGATCAAAACACCAGATTTATTTAATAAGTTAAAATATACTTCCATGTAGCCACATGCATTTCAAATCATATGTAGAGTTTTTCACTGACATTAGGATTTAATGTAATATTTATTTAAGCCGTTGTTTTGTACACAACTGTGTGACACTGAATGCTATTCTTAGGTAACACTCTGTTTCCTATAGAAATTACCACTCTTTATTGTTATAGTTGAAGACTGCTATAACGTCTTCCTTCGTTCAGAAAAAAACACGCTTCAACTGATGCCTTAATATTCAATGTCTTCTCCTAAAGGGTCAGCACATTCATCACAGACACCGTAAGGACACCATGAAAAGAAGAAAAAAATTACACTTACATACAAAAAAGGCAGTACTTTATCTATCCATCAATACACACCATACACAAACTTGTAAATTAACGAACAAAACCTAAAAATAAACATACCGTGTGCACCTTCCAATCAAAGATTCATTAAAAGACATTTTCCGTCAAGATATTCATAATAATTAAACACGTCTTATTCCTCGTGTATCTCCTCGTGTTTCCGGTATTCAAAACAGCTAGCCTGAACACATGACATGTTCAAAACAATACCATACACTGTGCAACTGGATGTTAGAAAATTATTGTGTAAATCCAATGTATTATTTGCAAATGAATAATACCAGACGCAGACAACATTTGCAGTTGCAATCAGAAATATTAAACTGCCCCAAAGATTTTAAAGGTTTATCTTTTTTTTTTTTTAAAGAGCAAGATTCTACTTTAAGACTTCTTTATCAGTTGAGTGATACATAACATCAACACAGAAAATGCATGATGTAGTATTTGTGTGTAACAAGATATTTTGTTAACATAGCCATGTCACAAATAATCAACCCCTATATAATATTGTTGTTTTCAAAGCTTTCTAACAGTTTTTATGGCCTAAAGTGGATTTGAAACATAATTAAGCCTTTGGGAACTCTATAATGATCCTTCCTTTGCTTCAGCTGTGATGCATCTATAAACCCATGAAGATATTCAAGGTGAGTGGCAGTCTTGGGAAAGACAAAGGAGCTTCCACAAAAGCTGAGAGAGGAGATTATTTCATCATGCCTGAAAGGCCTTGGGTATGAGAAGATTTCCAAAAAACATTCCAAGAGACACCACTGGGAGCATTATAAGGAAGTTTAAAATTTAAAGTTTAAAAACAGCTGCAAACCTGCCTGGCTGTGAAAGCAGAACATTTCATCAAGGGTCCATGCCAACTTAGTCAGGACAACTAAAAATAAAACTGTGTGACTGATGAAGGCTGGTACAAGTGCTTCAGTGGCAACAATAACACATGCACTGAATAAACCAGGACTTCATGGCCGGACTTCAAGACGCACTCCACTCTTGACCATAAGGAACATCAAAAGTCAACTAGAATACTAAAAAACTGTTTGTACATATGGACCAGAGGTATGTCTAGTGTGCGAAAGGCCGGGCTTATGAGCAGAAGGATACCATCCCCACGGTCAAGCATGGAGGTGGGTCAATGATGATGTGGGGCTGTTTTTCTGCTACAGGATCTGGTGATCTTGGCGTCATGGATTCTCAGAAATACCAGGCTGTTATAAAGAGGAGCATGATGCCTTCTAGTGACAAATGAAACCTTGGGGATCATTGGACTATCCAGCAAGACAAGGATCTCAAGCACATCTCCAAGTCAACCAAAGCTTGGTTGAGAAAAAGATCCTGGAATGTCCTGGAGTGGCCTTCTCAGTCACCTTTGGTGGGATTTTAAAGAAGGCAGTTGCAGCATGGAAGCCATCAAACATCAGTGAGCTAAAGGCAAGTGAAGGGCAAAGATTCCGATCAAGAGGTGTATGAAGCTTGTCAGCACTTACCGAAAACGTTTGATAAATAATATATATATAATATAATATAATATAATATAATATAATATAATAATAAATAATTTTCCCATAAAGCAAATAACAAAAATACTTAGAAAGAAAGTACACTTTATCTGTGACAGCTACAACTACAATGCAGGAGTTGAGAGAGTAAGAGTGATTATTGGCACATGGCTATTCCACACTAAAGGAACAAGATGAACTCCTTCACTTCCTTTCTGTGCTGAAATCTGAGGAAAATGGGTCAGGATTTGATTTAGTTTAAATAAGGAGTCTGGTGCTATGTGAAAGTTAAAGTAATATGGAAATCAGTCTGCGTCACATGTCAGAATCTTTCCCGGATTAAAAGGACAGGGGAAGTAAACAGATAAAAACAGAGCTACTGAAAAAACAGCAGTCTTCAGATTTTTAAATTACAGGTATGACTTCTCTTTATTTGTAGAATTGACGGAAATATAACATTCATATAGCAAATAAACCAATTATGATTAACAAGATAAAAAAAGAATAACATAAATTGCATATAAAATTCATGATAATTAAAAACACTATGAAATAAGTTTTTTTGATTAAATACAGTATTTATGTCATAGATGGTTTAGATAAATGTGATGTAGTTTAATTAGTTTAATGCGAATCTACTGCATGGTCAACAACACCTGATGATATTAAACTTGATTAATAACATGTCCAAATGTTTACAGATAAATACTGTATTTGCATATTAATGTATTGTGTTTAAATTTAATCCCAGCCACATAACATCGTGATGTAGTAATCTTTACTTCATCCTGATGTCTCTGGTGAGAGTATTTTTATTAACCACTAATGTATAGTTTATGAAATGGTAATTAATATTACACAAATTAATGTTACATGTTTTATTCATAGCTCTATTTATAGAACTAATTTTGCTAAAAGAATTTATATAGACCATTTAATGAGAAACGCTATTAGTAAATACAAATATTTAGTATAGAGTTAATAATTATTTCTATAACTTAACATGAATCAAACAAGACAATGAATTCAGGAATGATGATGATCATCGATACGTTGGTCCGTGGTATTGAAATGATGATCCCAAAAAGAATGTTGCTTGATACCTGTATGCTGTAACCTCTGCAGCCTGACTAATCTCGGTGCGAAATGAACCTGCATGGAGTGGATGTACCATAGTACAGATCTAAAACCATTCATCTGCTACAAATCATGATTGAATATTATGATACTAATTTGATTATCATCAGTTTGATAGCTGTTTTTTCATATTTAGTTTGTAACTTGGTAGCATATGTTCTGTAGAGACAGGTGCTGATTTAATGAGAAATAATATTATTGAATACATACATTTATTATAGATTTAAAAATACACCTGTCATTATGCTATAAATAAAAAAAAAACTATTTCTTTATTTTATTGTGCTTTTATCAATTGCTTTATAAACAGTCAAATATTCACCAGTTAAAATTTATTTTAAAAAGTAAAATGTCTCAATCAGGTGTGCTCCCAGTTGCCATCCTGCAAACTGCCCTTTACAAATACGTCTTGATGATGACCAAGGGGAACTGGCCTGATACACTGACCTGGCAAAATTCCTAAGTGATAGTGATTGGCAAAGTTTGATAACTGAAGCATCAAGCAAAGGTCTATCGCACTACTTTGGGTGGAATATACAATTATATCAATAGTTGGCGCTGGTCCTTAAAGTAGCTCCCACTGAAGAATGTCACTTATACCTGCTGGTATCCTGGACAGCCTGATAATTTCACAGGAAAAGAAGCCTGTGGTATCATAGGTATTTAGACTGCATGGTGGGATGTACCGTGTACAGATCTAATACCCCTCATATGCTACAATGGTGAGTGAATATCCTTATACTGATTTGATTAGCGTCAGTTTGATGCCCAATTTTTTATTTACAGGTAATTTCAGAGGTTCTGCCAGGTTCATTGGCATCGCTACTCCTATGAAATGGTCTCCAGCTCAGGCTTACTGCCGGACACATCACACATACTTTCCCAGCATCTCATACTTTCCCAGCGTTGTTTCTTAACAGTTCAGACCGAGACATGTTAGTGCAGATAAAGGATAAACAGAATGATTCCTGTACTGGGCTCTACAGAGACAAATAGAAGTGGTCAGATGAGACCATAGCTACAGATATCCCATGGTATTCTGAACAGCTTGATAATTATGAGGTAAATGAGAACTGTGCAGTGGTTACAGACAGATTGATCAGTGATGTATTCTGCACCAACCAGTACTTTGTTTCAGACATTCCAGTGATTCTTGTTTTGTCAGTGTTTTTGTTTTGTTGTGTTGGTTGAAGAGAGCTGAAATAAAATATTTGAATGCAGCAAAAAGTATCTCTCAGATTTATGACTAAATGATGCAACAAGACTAGGAAAGTAGACGAAATTTAAATTTGAGACAAATTGTTTTATTTTTGCACAAGTAAAATGTCCAGTAATTAACATTTTACATTTTACTAATAGAAATATATCATAGATAAATGAATATATATGAATTTAATATATATATAAATTATATAATCAAATCTAACACGCAAAGTGGAAGAATGGGGGCCACACCCAAATTTAGTTCTGTGTTCTCCGAATTGTATGCTGAAACATACACGTTTGAGATATTAACACTCAAGGTCATTGTGTCACAGATCAGGTCCAAGGATTGGCTTGCGATGATAATCCTGAAGGGTGTCTATCTTCACATAGGCATCTTGCCAGTTCACAGGAGACTCCCCTGGTTTGCTTTTGGGGTGAAGCTTTCCAGTGCCAGGTTCTCCTTTTAAGCCTAGTCTTATTGCTCACCCTCACAACGTACATAGAGGCTGCTCTGGCATCACTCCACCCCAGGGCAGCCATGTACACAATTATCCAGATGACTGGCTTTGGGCATATCTGTCTCCCGCTAGGGGGGGATTATACCCTTTCTGCTGTAAAGGACATCTGGCTTGTGGACCTAATTTCCCTTCTGGATGCTCCTTGGGAGATTCCTGTCTGAAGGAGCAATTGAGGTATACGTGGTAGCCATTGCTGTGAGTCACGTGCCTGTTCTCTGGTCTCATGCTTTCTGTACAGTGCCTGGCAGTTGAGGCTTTCCTGCAGACCATGTCTACCTTCCTGGACCTGGAGGGGCTTCTCTAAGCCCCCTTTAAGCCAATGGAGTCAGCCTCTGAGGAGTTTATGACCCTGGAAGCACCTCTGACATCCTGCAGTTTGTGCCCTTTCATGACCTTCAGGACAATCATCTCCTACTGTGTTGTGGCGATGGTGGTGGCATTCCCATAGCTTCAGCCATGACACTGTCGGAACTCAGAGCCCCCTCTGAGTGGACATATTGCAGGATGGATATAGAGTTGTATCAATTTCCCCTTAATTTTCCATTATCAATTAACTCAGTACACCTATCAAAATGAAATTCAGTAAACTACCAAACTTAGCCAAAATAACGAGCGGTCAATCAGCTGATGGGAACAAGCAAATTTATTCAGCAAGACACACCTGTCAGATGTACATTACTGAAGAGAGCAGCTGGTCTGAAGACCTTTGAAAAATCCCCTACTATTTATACATCCAATTCAGTTTTAACATTTCATCCCCTTCATTCGAGCCCCTCCTTACCTAATTTACATACAGACTTATCGGTGGCCTTCTTTTTATTTTTTTCTTTCCTTATTTTTGCTAACTCTTCAGAACGTCTCAGCCTCTTTCCTAGAATTTTGATTCTTCGAACACGATGTTCTCTTTACCTCCTTATGACTTCTGACATAGTATTGACCTTGAACACGATGTTCTAGACGTTTGCAAGTTTGCAAAGTCAGCATTATGACACCTAGCTCAGTGCAAAGCACGCGTTGCGGTTACATGTTCTCACACCTCAGCTATTTATGTTTCTTATTCATTATCTGTTCAAATGTCCCTGTGACCACACTGTCTCGTCTATTTCCTCCGTTGTCTAGTTTTTTATTTCTGTTTTTCTTCAATCTCGGTGCACATCTTGGGCTCCAAGCCTTTAAGCATTTCATAACCTGCATTTTAAGATTAAATAGTCTGCGTTTTAAGATTTAATAGTCACAGGATATGCACCTTGCTCATCCAATTTCCCATTAGCTCAATCGCCGGTCAGCCAACCCAATGATCCCATTGGGTAGGCCGACTGACCAACCTGCAATCTCCAATGCTTCTCTTTTCCCTCTTTCCAACCTCAGTGTGGTTATTACATTAGCATGCCAATACTTCTATAGTTATGCTTGATTATCATATTTTTGCCTTAAGCAAAGCCTGCTCTTAAGCTATAATTGAATACTGTAAGGATATAGTTGAATATTGTAAGATTAATATACTTGAATACTGTAAGAATATACTATTTTAAGCAGAATATTATTATGTTAAAAGTAAGCATAAAATTAACCTTAAAATTTCTCCGACAACACAGAGTCTCGTTCCATGGAAAGAAAACTACACCAGGTTAGCATCAACCATGAGTCTGGTTCCTTCTCAGGGAACTGGGTTACATACATCACCTGGTGTAGATTTAGTTAGTAAAAGTATAATTCAATGTAGCCACATTCAATGAAAATCATATTACAACAATCATGTCCATAATGACACACAAAGATCCTCCTACTTGTTCACTAGGAAGCAGGTGATGATTAGGTTTGCATGTGAATGTTTCCAATCTGTTTTGCATTTATATGTATTATTTAATTTTTCAAATATTATTTAAACTTTTTTTGTTCATAGCTGTGTAAAAGGATACTCCTTCTGTGACATTTAGACTAGTGAAACTGAATTATGGACTTCAGTAAAACTCATTTTGCTATATAAAGATTTTTTGTTTTCATATTTGCAAATTGCAGGGTGAAAGCTGGTTTTACATGTTAATCCAACTCTGATGATAGAATATTGGTTTGCTAAGATTCAGAGGAGAACTCTGCTACAATCTCTGAGCTGATCAGGAAAGAGAGTGCCAAATGAAACACACAGAAGAAGAAACTGTCACAAACTGTCTGTTCAGCACATGCTTATCAGAACAGAACAGAAAGAAGTCTAGGTCAATGCAAAGGATATGATGATCATATGATGAGGTCATAAACAAACAACATCACAAGGTCAGCACAGAGAATATCAACATGTGTTCAAAATATGTAAACCTTGAAAATGCACCTTCTGGAGGAGGTAACATGTTGTTTGGCAGTTTTACCTTGAATGTTAGATCTAGCACAAATTAAACATTGAGTAGCAATTTATTAGCTTTAAGCAACCAATGTAAGTCCCATATGAATGTTTGTAATCTATGGAGTGGTTGGGACAATGTTCAAACTGCATGTGGTACATTAAGGGTCATTGCAGGGTCTTGATGTGCCTCATGACAAGCCTTGCGATGCTTTTTAAATCTATAGAGGTGCTTAACACACTCGTGTTTGAACAGGCCGAAATAAAGGCAAATACGAAGTGGTGAGAAGTTTGATTTGCACTACTCGCCGAAAAAGAATTACACTTTTGAAAGGTATGTTTTTGGTTCTCGTCTCCAGCAACAGGGAGAGACTTTTGACAGTTTCTTAATGAACTTGAAGTTGAAAGCAAGGACTGTTTCACTGTAAAATATGTGGCAAAAGACATAAACCAAACTAGTGCCCAGCCTATGGCAAAATCTGTGCCAAATGTACAGGGCAGAATCATTTTGTCAGTGTCAAAAAGAGCATGTACATGCAGTGGAAGAAACAGACCTCAGTGTCACATTCTTTGCTGGAATAGTGGAGCAGGCCGAGTCCAGTCAGAAGAGGACAGAACAGACCAATATGAATAGTGTTGAACAGAACAAGTAGATGGCTGCTCTGGAAATAAATGGAATAATTGTGTCAATCAAACTGGACACAGGAGCAAAAGTCAATCTAATTTCAGACTATGATGTCAGATCAATGAAAATCAAGCCACACATAAATCAGAGAAGAGTGCAACTCAAAGCCTATAATGGACAGAACATCCCAACAAAAGGAACATGAAGACTCAAGGTAAAAGTGAAAAACAAAAAGTATAATCTCCCCTCCTTGAACCGCCACCTTATTGTGGTGGAGGGGTTTGAGTACCCGAATGAACCTAGGAGCCATGTTGTCGGGGGCCTAGTGCTCCTGGTAGGGTCTCCCAAGGCAAATGGTTTCTAGGTGACGGGTCAGACTAAGAGCGGTTCAAAACCTTTATGGAAGTTAAATCAAGGACAGTTACGTCACCTGGACTGGCGTCACCGGGGCCCCACCCTGGAGCCAGGCCTGGGATTGGGGCACGCAGGCAAGCACCTGGTGGCCGAGTCTTTGCCTGTGGGACTCTCCCGGGCACAGCCCGAAGGAAAGACGTAGGCCCGCCTTCCTGTAGGCCCACCACCCGCAGGAAGGAGCATAAGGGTCCAGTGCAGTGTGTTTTGGGTAGCAGTCATGGGCGGGGGCCCCGATGACCCAAACCCTGGACGAAGAATCTGGCTTTTGGAACATGGAATGTCACCTCACTGGGAGGGAAGGAGCCTGAGCTGGTGAGGGAGGTTGAGTGGTACCGGCTAGAGCTTGCCTCCACGCACAGCCTGGGCTCTGGAACCCAACTCCTTGAGAGAGGTTGGACCCTCTTCTTCTCTGGAGTGCCCCATGGTGAGAGGCGTCGGGCTGAGGTGGGCTTGCTTATAGCCCCCCAGCTCAGCCGCCATGTGCTGGAGTTTTCCCCAGTAAACGGTTGTTTCCCTGCGCCTTCGGGCTGGGGATAGGTGTCTCACTGTTGTTTCGGCTTATGGGCCGAACAGCAGTGTGCAGTACCCAACCTTCTTGGAGACCCTGCGAGGGGTGCTGGAAGGTGCTCCGACTGGGGACTCCATAGTTTTGCTGGGGGACTTCAACGCCCATGTGGGCAATGACAGTGATACCTGGAGGGGCGTGATTGGAAGGAATGGCCCCCCAGATCTGAACTCGAGTGGTGCCCTTTTGCTGGACTTCTGTGCTAGTCACAGCCTGTCCATAACGAACACCATGTTCAAGCATAAGGGTGCCCATCAGTACACGTGGTACCAGAACACCCTAGGTCAGAGATCAATGATTGACCTTGTGGTCGTGTCATCTGACCTTTGGCTGCATGTCTTGGACACTCAGGTGAAGAGAGGGGTGGAGCTGTCAACCGATCACCACCTGGTGAAATCCTAATTGAGTGCAGATTACGAACCACACTTCCTTGCTTAGCAACACTAAACAAGAACAAATACCTAAAAAAGAAAGAACAGCACCTGAAACAGCAACAAAAGTCATCAAATTATGACAAGTCATCAAAAAGCTTAGAGCCACTCTCCAATAACGACACAGTAAGACCTCAGGATTCCAGTACCCGAAATCTTTACAGAAAATGGTCAAATACTGAGGAGGAATCGGAGGAGTCTGTTGAAAACAAAAGAGACAGTACTAGTGGATACTTCTACAGAGGACACAGACTGTGCAGTATCACCAGAAACGTCTGAAACGCTTCTAGTAAACCAGAGAACCAGCTAATGATATGCATTCACCAATACTGCGAAGATCAAAAAGCACAACAAAGCCCACTGATAGACTTAACCTGTGAATAGTGCTTAAGCATAACATAAGAATTTGAGTTAAAAAAAATATATATATATAGGGGGAAATGTAATCTGTTGCTTATTACTGCAAAGTAAATAATTCTTGAGACACTAAATTGTTGAATTAAGTCTTGTAATTTGTACGGTGTCTGCTGTTTGGTTATATAATTTAATCTATAATTTTACATTATTTAATGGAATAGTTTGCTCATATCCAAAGGAAAGGAGATGCAATGATAAATTCTAGGTGTCAATAATGTTACATTTACCTGGAGAGTGTGTAGGTGTCACGTTTCCCGGTGTCCATGGCATGAAGTAACAGACCCAGCGCGGAGATAGACAAAAGACAGGGGTTTTATTAACTGAAAACAAGCAAACATAAGCACGAGAACTGACACCACACGAAGACGCTACACAACGACGACACAAAGACGACGACCAGCCCTTAAACCTGGCAAAAGGCCACCATAAATACAAAACATAATCATGACAAACATTAGGAACAGGTGAACATCAATTGTAGAACAATGGGAACAGGCAGGGCTAAAACAAAGCACATGACATGACAAGCAATGACAAAACATGACATCACACAACCCCTGCCGGAAACTCCCCCAGTGGCCCAACACAGGGCCTACCTCCCATAACATCTCCCCCCTCTCAAAGGCGCGGCTCCCGACGCGCCAAAACATGACCCTCCCCGTCAGTCTGGGCAATCCGCAGACCACAACGCTGAGCAACGTCCAATGCCGAACAACGGCGCCGAGGGACGAACTCTGTCCCACCAAAGCCAGAAACTTCCCAAGGGGTGGGCGGGTGGGAGACAGCTACATCCACATGGACTCCCTTGCCACCCCAGATTGGAGCAAGGTCCCTCGTCGAACCTGGAATCAAAAAAAGAAAGACCCAACTCAAAAAATTCCCAGCTAAAAACCAAAATCCTGATTAAAAACCCCCCTCCGTTAACTAGGCGTGGGGAAACGCCTCCCATGCCTCCACAATCCATATTGTGGGACCACGCCCCCCACCGGAACATGGGCGGAGCCGGGGCTGAAACAACAAAAGTCCCCTAAAAGTCCTAAAAGTCCTGGCCGGAACCCTCCTCTGTTCTACCTGATCGGAGAAGCGTTTCCCACAAAACACCACATCGTGGGACGGCATTCCCCACGGGAACATAAACGGGGCATGGGCCGGAATCAACAAAAAGTCCCATAAAAATCCCAAAATCCGGGCCGGAACATGATCCGCAACCCGTCAAAACATTATGACCGGAAAAAATCTCCTCTCTCACCATCGCGCTGGGTCTGTTCGGTGAAGGCTGGTCATTCTGTCACGTTTCCCGGTGTCCATGGCATGAAGTAACAGACCCAGCGCAGAGATAGACAAAAGACAGGGGTTTTATTAACTGAAAACAAGCAAACATAAGCACGAGAACTGACACAACACAAAGACGCTACACAACGACGACGACCAGCCCCGAACCCTGGCAAAAGGCCACTATAAATACAAAACATAATCATGACAAACAGGAACAGGTGAACATCAATTGGAGAACAATGGGAACAGGCGGGGCTAAAACAAAGCACAAGACATGACAAGCAATGACTTAACATGACATCACACAACCCCTGCCGGAAACCCCAGTGGCCCAACACAGGGCCTACCTCCCGTAACAGTAGGTAACAAAGAAGAATAAAAGTGTGCTGTTAACATTCCTGTTCTTGTGCTGGAAAAAATAGAATAAGAAAAAAAACAGCTTGATTACTGGATCAAGAAACATTATAGTCTCTCTGAGATGTTATCAGGAAAGAGAGTACCAAATGAACCAAAAAGGAACAGTGACTGAATAGCAAAACTCTTCATCCTTTAATGAGACAGACAGGGAGAATTTATACAACACAAAGGTGTAGTATTTGGAATTATCTATAAGCAACAAAGGCAATGGAGTTTCTGTGTTTCTCAGAACAAAACAGAAAAAATTTCTAGGTCAAAGCAAAAGAGTCATGTTCATAAGATGAGGTCAAAATTATCAAAAGGTCAGCACCAGGTGTGACAAAAAAAAAATAGGTTATTTCAACAGGTGTGAGCAGTGCTTTTAACTTTTAGTTTGCTAAGAAAAAGGATTTAAATAGCCATGTGGATGGATTCAAATAGTCACAGTCTACATCTCCTAGGAGGTGGGAGGACGTTGACCTGACCTGCTGGCCTTTAATTAGAGGTCCTCAGAACTCCTAGGAGAAGCATACATTCTTTATGGTTATAATACTCTGTAGCTCCTTTGTAGATCTATTCTGAAATCATTATGATTAAGATGCCTCTACATTTTTCCTCTGGTTTCCCAATAGGTTAGAGTTTATCTCACTTCCTAAAAATGCTGCCTCCTAGTTATGAAGAAGAGGCAGTGATGATTTTATAAAGTAGCCATGATAATATTGTACATGCTGAATGTTGGTGCAAGCAGTCGGCAACACGAGGGGGAAACTGGAAATTAGAGTTCTCCTTGCCGTTGCTAAATCTTTTTGAGATAAGTGAAAAAAAAGTAAAAAATTGTTTTCCCTATACTATTTCAAATGGTGATGTCATTGTAAGGGATCAGTTTGTTGAATGCGTGTTTGATAATGCTCTTCTAAGAGAGCTGAAGCTGGTGATAAGACATCAGCCAGCTGCAAAATTGCTAGAAGTCCGTGGGGAAGAGATTCGCTGGGAGAGAGAGGGGATGCCAGGTGGGACAAGGGGTCGGAGTCAGTCAGTATCGGTCCTAAGTGGGATACAATATGGGGTGCAGCCTATGGAACAGGTCCAGGTGGTGGTAAGTTCTCGTCTGAATAGGGAGAGCTGCGGGAGCTGGTGCATCAACAACAACAGCAGATAGATCAGCTTTCTCGAGCCTTGGCCCGTAATCACTCTTCTGTTGCACATGATCGTTTGTCTCATTCTGTTCCAGTGATTTGTAGATGGTGCCAATAACCACGTCATTTTGCTCATGAGTGTGATGTTGAGCGATGTCCCCCTGGCCCTCAGTCGTGCCCTCTGGCTGCACCATCATCCAGCATCTCAGGGCCTGCACGTCGTCTTAACCCTTCGGAAAACTAATTCCCACCG
The DNA here is from genome assembly GCA_033459395.1 of Hemibagrus guttatus. Taxonomy (NCBI): domain Eukaryota; kingdom Metazoa; phylum Chordata; class Actinopteri; order Siluriformes; family Bagridae; genus Hemibagrus; species Hemibagrus guttatus. The sequence continues at coordinate 11,785 of JAUCMX010000090.1, read as the reverse complement.
GACTGCAGAGCCACCGTTCAATAGGGGACACTCTCATGTTTTTAAGGAGACTGAATCGGTAACTCGTTTGGTTTTCTCATGTCCACATCTGGTCCTAAATATTGGGGGTGTCCCAATACCCTGTCTGATCAACACTGGTTCCATGGTGTCCACTATTACAGTTTTATTACTATTTTTGGTTGAGGTTCGAATCTTGGGGTCAAGATCAGTTGCAGTCTTGTCACTGGCTGCAGCTCCGAGCAGCTAATGGACTTGAAATTCCTTACATCGGTTACATCGATTTGGATATCAAATTGTGTGGTAGTGTAGTGTCTGGGTGTGGGGTACTGGTAGTATGTGATCCCCCGGGTGGCAGTTCTGATGTCCCAGGTATTTTGGGAATGAATGTGCTCAGTCGCTGCTACCGGGAGCTTTTTGGGCTTCATGGGCCCACTATATTTGAGCTACCTCCTGTGGCATAGGATTCAAAAATTTCTCGGGCATTCCAAGATTGTAAGCAGGTCCTGCATGCTTCGGAGGGTGGAGGTAATGTGAACGTACGGGGTCGCAGTGTGTGTCGCGTTCCAGGCAGCATGTTAAAATTTGTAAAAGTCACTTGCTCGTCTTTGTTCATGGGCAAGACAGTCTTGTTTGAGCCCTTGGAGACACTTAAACCTGTGACACTGAATGCTGGTCTTAGGTAGCACTCCTTTTTTCTAGGTAAAACTGGACTCTTTGTTTTTTTACTAGCTTTTTGGCTAGTTTTACACCTTAATCCAACACTGATGATGTAATTTTGTTTTACTTGGATTTGAAGAAAAATTTATGATGACAGAGTCATGCTATCACTACCTCTGAGCGGATTGCCTAATGAACCACACAGAGACGGTGACTGAACAGCAAAACTCTCCAGAGTTTACGGAGACAGACAGGGAGTATTTATACAAAACAAAGGTGTAGTATTCGGCATTGACTATAAGCAACAAAGACGTTGGCAGAAAACAGATGTGATGGTTGATGTGTTTACAGCGGGATGAGGAGTTTATTATGAATTATCTAAATTACAGAAGAAGAAACTGTTCACTGTAATGAAGTGTCTGTGTTCAGCACATGTTCTTTCTCCTGTCAGATTATCAGACATGTAAAAGATAACATATTTGTATGAGAAGATGAGATGAGATGAGATGAGATGAGATGAGATGAGATGAGGCCCCCTAATGGCTGCTTGATTGCTGAGTTTCTCCTTTCTCTGGAGAACCTTGTAAAGGTGAGGAGAGATGAAGATCCTTAAGAGCTGCTTTAATTAAGGCTGCTTCTCCCAGTTTTCGTGGGTTCAGGCTTTTTACCAATGCAGCCTCACCTGGGAGAAAAGGGTGAGTCAGCTGCTCTGTAGGTAGAGGGAAAGAGTCAGAGCTATTAATATGCACACTGCTCAATTTCTCAATCAAAGCTTGAGTGTAATCACCAAAAAACACCTCCAGGTGACCTGAAAAGAAATGATCATTTCCCTATGATTTCCTTGCCTGCATTCTCTTTTACACAGGGAAAGGCTTTGATGCATTTTGAGAACTTATCAACAATAACTAGTAGATATATTAGATTTCTCACAAACGGTATGTGGTATGGGAAGGCAATCTTTTTTGGGTTTTACAGTGACTATTAGCTCTAGCACAAATCAAACACACATCATGTAACAATATAGCAGTATTAATGACACAGAGAATGCAAATATGGTTTGTTGATGTTATAAATCACCTCTCTTTACTTCACACTTGAATGTGAGTTAACAGGGATTTCTTTTAATTTTTTATTTCTTTCTGTTTATTTTACTTTTTTCCGCTGTCTTTATTCTACTATTTTTTTGACCCTTTATCTTTTATAAAATATATTTGTAACTCTTACTAATTTCTTACTGATGTTGTGTTAGCAACTGTATTGTTTTGTACAACCCAAAGGGAGAACCCACCACCAGTAGGCTTTTCTTTTCTTGCCTCAGCAGGCCAGGCTGGGGTTGCTTGACAGCCCCAGCTCCTTGCCGCAGAAAAGGGAAGAACAGGTTCTTAGGATAAATCTGGGTGACTAGAAGAAAAGATTTGTCCTTTTCTTTTATCTCCATAAGACTGAGCTGGAAGGGCTGATGGTGCAGGCCATCTGCTTTGTGGCCGGAAGCACCAACATGGCTTGACAAGGTTTTGATGGGAGCACCGGGTTTCTTCATGCGGACAATGGAGGGAAGAGATAACTCAAAGGCATTTCTTTAACCCTAGGCAGTATACACATGTTCACCTAGACCAACAATTGTGGAACACAATGTGAAGTTAGGGAGTGATCGTCAACTTTAGAGCAAACAACTCTAACCTTTGCAGCAACATGTCTAATCACCTCCAGAAACTATGCAAACACCACAGAGTAATTTGACTGCTGCTTGCTCCTCATTGCCACATTGAGCTCCTCAGAGTTTGAGGAAGACTATAATAATTCCTCATTCAGGAATCCGTTTGCTCGCTATCTTTCCTAAACTTTTTTTTCCTAATCTAGAAAGCTGGACAAACAATCGACACAATCATATATGGAGCACTTCCTGAAGACAAAAAAGCTGGAGTACTGTGGCATAGATGCCTTTATATGGTCTTGTTGGCATGCTTTGTCACATAGCCTACATGAGCATGATTTTGCAAAATTGGCATGATTTCACACAGGGCTTCGGACACGAACACATTATATTAACGCTTCTTTGCTGAAGTGTCTGAAGCTCTGTGTGAAATCCCACCAAATTATTGCCTTGGGTAGGTCATGTGATGAAGTAGACCACGACCAGCATGACCACAAAAAGCCATCTACATCACATTACTCCAGCTTTTATGTCTTCAGGAAGTGCTCTGTGTATGTTTGTGTCAAATGTTTGTACTATCTGTCTAGACTAGGGGAAAAGAAGATACATAAAAGAAATTTTTCTAATCTAGTATTTTTCTAATCTAGTATTTGCATTCACAAAAGTGCCAGCCATGATGTAGCATCAAGTTCAAAACGGAACTACACCAGGTTACGTATGGAACCCAGTTGTCTGTGAAGTGAACTAGACACTGTGTCACTAACCACACCTCAGACATCAACTAGCTCATTCCTTCAGACAATTAGAAGCACTTCTCGCACTGCACCTCGCTTACTCAGGTCCACTAGCACTGCTCGACTGGTCCCACCATCTCTCAGGGAAAAAGGTAGGTATACATCTAGACTCTTCTCTGTTCTGGCACCGAGGTGGTGGAAGGTATCCATACGGCCGAGTCTCTGACTGTCTTCAAACGGCAACTGAAGACTTACCTCTTCCTGAAGTACTTAAACTAGCTCTTATCTTTCCAGTTTACGTAATATGTTGCAACAAAAAAAAAAAAAAAAAAAAAAACCCAACTCAGTGTTAGGCTAATGGTATCCCAAGTTGTGTCTTATTGAACCAGTGTTAATGTATTCAGTGAGTGAGAACTAAAGCACTTTTGTACGTCGCTCTGGATAAGAGCGTCTGCCAAATGCCAGAAATGTAAATGTAAATGTCTTATTCACTTCAAAGGGAACCCATGTGGTCGTAAAAAAATCTTGAATGATCGTGTTTGGCGATCATTAAACGTTTGGTGAAATAAAATTGCAAATAACAACAGTAGAACTCACGACTATGTTTAATAGTGAAAGTAAAAGCATTTCCAGGGAACTCAAGGGATTGGGACTAAACAGCTGTGTAGCCTTAAGAAAACCATTTATAAGTCAGACTAATCGGAAAAAAAGGCTTCAATTTGCTAGGGAGCATAAAGATTGGACTCTGGAGCAGTGGAAGAAGGTCATGTGGTCTGATGAGTCCAGATTTACCCTGATCCAGAGTGATGGGCGCATCATGGTAAGAAGAGAGGCGGATGAAGTGATGCACCCTCATGTCTAGTGCCTACCATAAAAGCCTCTGGGGGTAGTGCTATGATCTAGGGTTGCTGCAGTTGGTCAGGTCTAGGTTCAGGAATAAAAAAAATTATGAAACAGTGGTTCAGGCAGCATGAGACATCATTCTCACACATGGATTGGCCACCACAGAGTCCAGACCTTAACCCCATTGAGAATCTTTGGGATGTGCTGGAAAAGACTTTGTGCAGCGGTCCGACTCTCCCATCATCAATACAAGTGAAAAATGTGGTGAAAAATTAAGGCAACTCTGGATGGGAATAAATGTTGTGAAATTGCAGAAGCTAATCGAAATGATGCCATGGCGAATGCGTGCTGTAATCAAAGCCAAAGACGGTCCAACCAAATATTAGTGTGTGTGACTTTTTTATTGCACGAGCATTGTATATACTTCCATGTAGCCACATGCAATGAAAATTCAATTCAATTCAGTTTTATTTGCATAGCGCTTTTAACAAAAAGCATTGTATCAAAGCAGCTTTACAGACCATAAGAAACAACAAACATATAAACAGACAGTCCTAGGTGTTAGACAAAATGATCCCCATTGAGCAAGCCTGAGGTGACTGAGGCGACTGTGGCAAGGAAAAACTCCCTTGGACCATATGAGGAAGAAACCTTGAGAGGAACCAGACTCAAAGGGGAACCCATCCTCATTTGGGTGACACCGGAGAGTGTGATATGAACAATGTCTTTTCTGCATTTATGTATAGTCAACTGTGTGATGCATATACAGCAAGCTGTCGTCCACATAGGGTTGGCAGCGTTGCTTTGAATACCGCAGTCCTCACAAAGCAGAAACCGGCTGGAGATGGTCCATCTCTGGATGCCAGTGAAGCTGGCACCACCTAGTAATGCATTACAATAGTCCAGTCTGGAGGTCATGAATGCATGAACTAGCTTTTCTGCATCAGATACACATAAAATGATCCTAAGCTTGGCGATATTTCTGAGGTGAAAGATGGCTGTTTTTGTAATATTGGAAATATGATTTTTAAAGAACAAATTGCTGTCTAATATTACGCCGAGGTCTTTCACTGTAGAGCTAGTAGTAATAGAACATCCTTCTAAGTACAAGTTGAATTGTGAAAGCTTTTGTGTACTGGTTTTTGGACCAATCAGTAATATCTCTGTCTTATCAGGATTTAGTAATGGAGAATTATCAGTCATCCAGTCTTTAATATCTTTAACACACTCTGTTAATCTGGAAAATTTTGATATTTCATCTGGATTTGATGAGATATATAACTGGGTATCGTCAGTGTAACAATGGAAACTAATCCCATGCCTTCTAATGATGTTGCCTAAGGTAAGCATGTATGTTGGGAAAAGCAGAGGTCCTAAAACTGATCCTTGTAGGAGCCCATATTTCACTGGCATTACACTGGACAGTTCTCCATTTAAATCTACAAAATGGTATCGATCAGACAGGTAGGATCTAAACCATTTTAATGCCTGTCCCTGAATACCTATGTGATTTTGTAAGCGATCTACGAGAATGTTATGATCTATAGTGTCAAAATCAGCACTAAGATCAAGTAAGACTAATATTGAGATGCAGCCTTGGTCCGAAGCTAAAAACAAGTCATTTGTGATTTTTACTAGTGCAGTTTCTGTGCTATGATGGGGCCTGAAACCTGACTGAAATTCTTCAAGGATAAAGTTTTCCTGTAAGAAAGAGCATAATTGAGTAGACACAACCTTTTCTAATATTTTAGATATAACCAGAAGGTTTGAAATCGGTCTGTAATTTGATAAATCATTAGGGTCTAGTTGCAGAAGATAGGGATAGGTGGAGTGAGATGATTTGCTGTGGCGACCCCTGAAGGGAAAAGCCGAAAGAAGAAGAAGATTAGGGTCTAGTTTAGGTTTCTTAAGAAGAGGCTTAATAACTGCTAACTTGAGAGGTTTAGGGACGTGACCTAAATATAAGGAGGAATTAATAATGTTGAGGAGAGGGTCTCCAGCTGTGTGTATCACTTCTTTCAGTAATCTAGTTGGAATTGGATCTAACAAACACGTTGTTGAATTAGCCGTGTTGATAAGTTTATATAGCTCTTCCTGTCCTATACCTGTAAAGCATTGTAGCTTTGAATGTGGAGCTTTAGCCTGGACTAGATCACTGGATGCTGTCAAAGGTTGAACATCCATAATTTTGTTCCTGATACTATCAATTGTTTCAATGAAGAAGTCCTCACTACTAAACTGTGATGGATTATTCTCTTCAGATATCTGATGTTTTGTTAGTCTAGCCACTGTACTAAATAAGAATCTGGATTGTTTTGGTTTATTTCTATCAGTTTGCTCAGATGCTCAGCCCTAGCAGCTTTTAGAGCCTGTCTATAGCTGGACATACTGTCTTTATACACAATTCTAAAAACTTCTAATTTAATTTTTCTCCACTTTTGCTTGAGGTTACGGGTTGCTCTCTTGAGAATGTGAGTGTGACTATTGTACCATTGTGCAGGTGTTTTATCTCTGACCTTTAACTCTAACTCAGAGCAAGATTTAGCAGGGATTTTTTATGTATGTCTGTGTGTGCAACATTAAGGACAAGTACTTCGATTGAGTTAAACCTGGTTCCTGTTTTCTGAGTAACGGTAAGAGAGTTGCTATAGATAGTTGCAACACCACCTCCACCACCAGTCAGACGGGGCTCATGCTTATAGCAATATCCTGACGGAGTAGACTCATTTAGACCAATGTATTCAATTGGTCTAAGCCAGGTTTCAGTAAGGCAGAGTGTATCAAAACTATAATTTGAGAACATTTCATTAACAATAAGTGCTTTCAGTGAAAGGGATCTAATGTTGAGAAGCCCAAACTTTAGAAATTGTTTTTCTTTCTTTATTTGGCATTTTTCGGGTTTAATTATGATTAGATTATTTTGAGAGCTATTAACGAATTTATTCTTTGATCTCACTATTTCGGGAACAGACATAGTTTCTAAAGGATGAGCTGTGTGCACTTGTATCAATCTGGTGAGCTGAACAGTAGCTATTATAATTGTAATCTAAGGAATGGCTTACCAGTCAGATGGTGTGTAGTGTCCTGGAGATGTTGTCTGAGAGGACTGCTGCTCCAACTCTGCTTGGGTGCAGGCCATCAGGATGGTAGAGCCTAGGACACTCCCAGAAAAGATTCCAGTTATCAACAAAAGGTAATTTTGTAACCATTCATTAAAAGCAAATAGCCTACTGAACCTCTCAATTCCTTGCTGGAATGTAGGAAGTGGTCCTGACACAATGATCCTCATCGTGGGCGATGTGGTGCGTGCCTTCCCCACCAGGATCCTGAATTTTCTTCAAGATCTCCATCTGCCTCAGCCTGATGTTGTTCATGCCAGCATGGAGGACCACAGCTCCGATGTTCTTGTTCAGGATCGCGGGTAACTGTGCAGCGACATCAAGAACACGAGCACCAGGAAGACAGTGAGTGCACACCTTACCTTTAGCCGCGGTAGCATATACGTGCCAGACAATGGAATCTCCGATGATCACCGTGTCACACTCCGTCTCACGGAGGGGAGCAAAGCAGTTCCGTGTCGAGATCTCAAAGACAGGAGGCGGTGTAGGGGGAGAGGTCCTCGCCCGGGGGTTGGCTCGTGTCTTCCGCTGCTGCTGCATCCAGGCTGTGTGGTACCCCGGCGCCGGAGTGAACGAAACCTGGGTGGGCCGCATCCTTAGTGCACTGGGCCTGAGCAGAGAAGCACACGGAGTGTTGTAAAATTGTAAAAATCATATTACAGTAATCATGTCCACCATGACATGCAGAGATACTCCTACTTCATCATCTGTTTGGGAAGCAGGTGATGATGAGGTTTGCATGTGAATGTTTTCAATCTGTTTTGCATTTAAATGTATTATTTAATTTGCACCTTTTTTTGTATTTTGAGCTGTGTAATAGAATACTCCTTCTGTGACATTTACACCAATGACACTGAATGCTGCACTTAGGTAAAACTCATTTTCCTATGTAAAACAGAGTTCTTTGTTTTCATATTTGTAGACTGCAGGGTGAAGGCTGGTTTTACATGTTAATCCAACTCTGCTGAGAGAATTCTATTTTACTCAGATTCATAGAAGAACTCTGCGTCACACTGCTACTAACCCTGAGTCGATCAGGGAAGAGAGTGTTAAATGAAAAACATGGAAGAAGAAACTGTCACAAAGTGTCTGTTCAGCACATGCTTATTAGAACAGAACAGACAGAATGTCTAGGTCAATGCAAAGGATATAATGATCAAAAGATAAACAATAAATAAACATCACAAGGTCAGCACAGAGCATGTGTTCAAAATATATAAACCTTGAAAATTAGCCTCTGGAGGATGTAGCGTGTTGTTTGGCAGCTTTACCCTGAGTAGCAATTTATTAGCTTTACTGACCAGTGTAAGTGCCAAATGGAGGTTTGTGGCAGTGGCATCATTCATGGAGAGGCTGGGACAATACCCAAACTGCATGTGTTCCAGTAAGGGTGGCAGCAGGGTCTTGATGTGCCTCATGACAAGCCTCTCAGCGCATTTTATAACAATGTGTGTGAGGCAGAACACTATACAGGTACTTCTTCAGCACTGCTCAAGAAAATGTTAGTGAAGATATTTGCAAACTGTTCTGCACATTCCATAAGCACCCTGCCAGGAATGTTGTCTGGTCCAATAGACTCCCATGGGAATTATCTGGGTGTGTGCATTGGGTTTGGCCTTTGTTTTTAAGCAACAAAAGTGTTAGCAGAAAATATATGTGATGGGTGATGTGTTTACAGGCAGGTTGACAAATTTATTAAGAAAAATGATTATCTAAAAACTGTAATGGAGTGTCTGTGTTTATCAGAACAAAAGAGAAAGAATTTCTAGGTCGAAGCAAAGGAGATCATGGTCATAAGATGAGGTCATGAACAAAAGACATCAAAAGGTCAGCACCAACAACAAAATAGGTGATATCAACAGGTGTGAGCAGTGCTTTTTGCATTTTAGTTTTTGCATTAAGAAAATGGATTCAAATAGTCACAGTGTGCTTCTCCTAGGAGGTGTGAGGACATAGCCCTGACCTGCTTCTGGCCTTTAATTAATGGTCAGGTCAGAGCTAGGTCCTCACACCTCCTAGGAGAAGTGCACATTCTTTATGGTTATAATACTCTGTAGCTCCTTTGTAGATCTATTCTGAAATCATTATGATTAAGATGCCTCTACATTTTTCCTCTGGTTTCCCAATAGGTTAGAGTTTATCTCACTTCCCAAAAATGCTGCCTCCTAGTTATGAAGAAGAGGCAGTGATGATTTTATAAAGCAGCCATGATAATATTGTACATGCTGAATGTTGGATCTGATTATTGATCCAACTGATGCACTGCTTCACTTCCTTTCTGTGCTGAATTCTAAGGAAGTCGGGTAAGAATTTGCATTTGTTTAAGTAAGCAGTCTCTTAGACTGTGAAAGTTAAAGTAATATGGAAATCAGGTCACGTCACACGTGTCAGAATCTTTCCAGGATTAAAAGGACAGGGGAAGTAAACAGATAAGGTTTAAGAGAGTTGTGTGCAGTGAAAACAGAGCTACAGAAGAAACAGCAGCCTTCAGGTTTTTAGATTACTGGTATGTTTTAATGTTCTCCTTATTGTTAGAATGGACTAAAACATAATAATTTAAATAGCATGTTCAGGTAAATTGGGTAAATAACCAATTATGATTAAGAGAGATGTAGCGTTTTTAGTAATATTTAATGAAGAACTTTTGTAGAAAGTTGAGTAATTATATAATCTACTGTTCTGCTTTTTAACAAATTGCTTAATAATTCGTAAGTATTAATTCATCCAAATATATTGGATGTTGAAGCTAATTTTGTTAAAGGAAATATCACTGTACCTTTTACTGAATTTAAATTGTTACCAAAATTCCATTGTGTCTGAAATCTCTGTACAGTGTCTTAATGGGTGTGATGATAAACATTATTTACAACATACTACATGAACATACTTTTATTAATAAGCAGTATTATACATGTTATTTTATAGAGCTTAAAATAAGAATAAATGTGATGTAGTGTTATATGGTGTTTAGTGCTGTCCTCTTTAAAAACGTGAAATTTTACAATTAAAATTTTTCTTTTATTTTGAGTGAAACACATGTGAACAAAGACTAGGACTATGGAACATGAACACAGACTAGACAAACAGGGAATAAACATGAACATGGCATGGATCAGACAATCCACTTTGACGATACTTACAGACACTAGACCAAGTCCAAGTGTTTTACAGATTAAATACTAGTACTTCAGTGTCCATAGACATGGTTCAGGTGTTTGTGATCATGTGACTTGGTGTGTGTTGTGATGGTGTGCAGTGTTTGATGGATGCTGTAATCCCTCACTGCTATTGGCTCTAACCTGACACCTGATGATGATGTAAAGCTTGATTAGATAATCATTTCCAAAAGTGAACAAATAATGTCACTTCATACTTAATACTTACAGATTTTCATTTTTATTTAAGATTCTGATTTCTTTCCTTTCAGCTAGCTGTCTATTATGAAGCTGAATCTTTTTCTTCTCCTACTTCTCACTGGTGAGAGAATTTTTATGACCCAATAATGGTATAGTGCATTAATATTAATATTAATAAAAATATTAATAGTAACTTTACTAGTAATATTAATATTACATAAAATAATGTTATATGTTTTAGTCGTAACTCTTTATATTATTAATTTTAATAAACTGTGTGGATTTTTCAAAACAAAATGTTATTATCAATTAAGTTATTATTATCCGCATTTCATGAGGAACAGAATTAGTGAATACAAACGTTTATCATAGAACTGTCATTATTTTATAAATAAATAACTTTATATTACTCTGCCTTCATTAATTGCTTTATCAATAGTAAAATATTCTCTGGTGTACTGTGTGCTTTAAAAAAATAAAATGTCACCATCAGGTCTGGTCCCAGTTGCTATCCTGCAAATCGTCCTTCACAAATATGACCTGATGATGACACAGGTGAGCAGACCTGTTGCACAGAATTACTGCAGGGTGAACTACCATGACCTGGCAACAGTTGTAAGTGATAGTGATTGGCTAAGATTAAAAAAAGAAGCCGCAAACAAAGATCTTGCAGCATTTGCTTGGGTCGGATTGTACAATGATATCAATAGCTGGCGCTGGTCCTTAAACGAGCTCCCACTGAAGAATGTCACTTATACCGGCTGGGTCTCTGGACAGCCTGATAATCTTGGTGGAAAAGAAGCCTGTGCTATCATTGGTTATCATGATGCATGGTGGGATGTACCATGTACAGGACTAAGACCTTTCATCTGCTATGATGGTGAGTGAATATCATGATACTGATTTGATTAGTGTCAGTTTCATGGCTGTTTTTCACATTATGGGCTGTAACTTGGTATCATATGTCCTGTAGAGGCAGGTGCTGACTGAGACAGGACCATTTTTTTCTTTTTTTTTTTCACAGCTAATTTCAGTGGTACTGACAGTTTTATTGGCATCACTACTCCTATGACCTGGTCTCAAGCTCAGGCTTACTGTCAAACACATCACACAGACTTGGCCAGCGCTCTTAACAGTTCAGATCAAAACATGTTAGTGCAGATAAAGAATATCCAGGGTGACTCCTGGATTGGGCTCTACAGAGACACATGGAAGTGGTCAGATGGGACCATCGCTTCAAACCTACCATGGTATCCTGGACAACCTGATAATTATGACAAATATGAGACCTGTGCAATAGTGTATAACGGACTGTTCGGTGATTCACTCTGCACCAAGCTGTATTATTTCTTCTGTCATTCCAGTGAGTATTGTGTTTTCCTGGCTATTGCTATTAAGATCCAGTTGATGGTAACATCAAAA